>MCJB01041145.1:250832-315052 GCA_002018475.1 Nicotiana obtusifolia | reverse complement strand
AAATGAAAAAAATGGATTTGACCCCCGATTCGAAGTCGGATTTTGGGCGAAACTTGTACTGTTGGACTCATATACAATTGAGTGTTCAAAATATGTGAGTTTTGTCGGGTTTCAGAAGGCAAGCCCAAGTTGAATTTTTCGTCGACTTTTTGATTTTTGATAAAGATCAGAGCTTCCAGGAGTTAAAGAATCGGTTGACCTCCGCACCAGTGCTCACTCTCCCAGAGGGAACAGAAGGATATGTGGTATGTTGTGATGCTTCAGGTGTAGGTTTGGGATGCGTATTGATGCAACGTGGGAAGGCGATTGCTTACGCATCAAGACAATTGAAGAAGCATGAAAAGAATTATCCAACCCATGATTTGGAATTAGCTGCAGTAATATATGCTTTGAAGATATGGCGGCACTACTTATACGGCGTCCATGTTGACATCTACAAAGATCGCAAGAGTTTGCAGTACATCTTCAGTCAGAAGGAATTGAATTTAAGACAGCGACGTTGGCTCGAATTACTGAAAGACTACGACGTCGAGATATTGTATCATCCCGGTAAAGTCAATGTTGTGGGAGACGCTCTCAGTCGTAAGTCAATGGAAAGCTTAGTACACATTGAAGCAGGTAAACGGGGTTTAACTAAAGAGCTTCATCAACTGGCCAATATGAGAATCAGATTATTAGACTCTGAGGACAGAGGTGTTACTTTGCATAATACATCAAAATCATCTCTCGTAGCCGAGGTAAAAGCACGGCAATATGAAGATTCCACTTTGGTACGATTGAGAGAGGGCATTCAGCAGGGTAAAATTTCGGCTTTTGAGATTAGAGGAGATGGAACACTGAGATTCCAGGGCCGATTATGTGTGCCTAATGTGGCAGGGTTGCGAGAGAAGATTATGAATGAGATTCATCAATCCCGATATTCCATCCATCCCGGCTCAACAAAGATGTATCATGATGTCAAAGAGCAGTCTTGGTGGGATGGCATGAAGAAGTCTATTGCAGAATTTGTAGCCCAGTGTCCCAATTGTCAACAGGTAAAGATAGAACATCAGCAACCCAGTGGATTGCTTCATAGTATAGAATTTCTAACCTAGAAATGGGAAGTGATTAATATGGACTTCATTATTGGATTACCTCGCTCTTATCATAAGTTTGACTCCATCTGAGTGATAGTTGATCGACTTACAAAATGTGCCCATTTTCTGCCAGTTAAGACAACTTACTCAGCTGAAGACTATGCGAAGCTGTATATCAAGGAGATTGTTAGACTTCATGGTGTGCCGGTGTCTATTATATCAAACCGAGGAGTTCAATTTACGGCTAACTTTTGGAGATCTTTTCAGAAGGGTTTGGGCACACAGGTGAATCTCAGCACGCCTTTTCATCCGCAGACTGACGGACAAGCTGAACGTACTATTCAAACACTGGAAGATATGTTGCGAGCATGTGTTTTAGATTTTAAGGGAAATTGGGATGACCATCTTCCACTCATAGAATTCGCCTACAATAATAGCTACCACTCCAATATTAAGATGGCCCCATATGAGGCACTATACGGGAGGAGATGTAGCTCACCAGTTGGATGGTTCGAAGTCGGCTAAACAGAGTTATATGGGCCCGATTTGATTCACTAAGCCATTGAGAAGGTGAAGATAATACAGGAACGATTGAAGACGTCACAAAGCAGGCAAAAGTCCTACTCTGATGTCCGACGTCGCGATCTAGAGTATGAAGTTGGTGATTGGGTGTTCCTGAGGGTCTCACCAATGAAGGGTGTCATGCGCTTTGGGAAGAAAGGTAAGCTGAGTCCAAGGTATATCGGTCCGCATAAAATTCTTCAACGAACTGGACGTATGGCTTATGAGTTAGAATTTCCATCCGAATTGGAACTTGTCCATCCGGTATTCCATGTATCTATGTTGAGGAAATGTATTGGAGACCCTTCTCGAGTCGTCCCTATCAAAGATGTACAAATTACAGAGGATCTATCGTATGAAGAAGTACCAGTGGCTATACTAGACCGGCAAGTCCGCAAGCTAAGAACAAAGGATGTAGCTTCCATTAAGGTATTGTGGAGGAACAAGAATACGGAAGAAATGACATGGGAAGCAGAGGAGGAGATGAAGTCTAAATACCCCTACCTGTTCCAGAATGGAGATAATGAGGGTGCCGGGGAAACGCAGAACGCATTGAAAGGAGAAACATCTTTACGAGGTAAGCAATAACTTGAGAATATTTTTTCTTAATACAAAATGGTAATATCCAGATAATGTACATGTCCATAAGTTTGAATACTCTTGTAGGACCGTACGTTGAGTTAAATGCTCGCAAGTTCATCCTCTATTGATGAAAGAAATTCGGCCAAAATCCACAATGAGTAAAATCCCCGTAGACCCTAACATTTGAGGATGAATGTTCTTAAGGGGGGGAGAGTGTTACAACCCATAATTGCGTACGTTAGATTGCGCCGTAAGATAGCCTATATATAAGGGCCTAAGAACCGAAAAGAGTTTAAAAAGTCAAGAAAAGAGCAAAAGGCTTCGCAAAGCGGGGTATGCTACCGCAAAACCCTCACGCGAGCCGCATATTCTCACGCTGAAATCGCAGACCAAGGCAGATCTCTGGACAAAGATCAATGCCAGAAATGCGGTCATAAGTGCGGTCGCATTTTTATAATGCGAACCGCATATCGTACTTAATGTAACGCAGACTGAAATAGATTTCTGGGTAGAAATCTACGTTAAAAATGCGGTCTAATATGCGATCGCATTTCTACAATGCGGACCACAAATCAGACCTCCTATGTCGCAGAATGAGACAGATTTCTGGGCTGAGATTGGCGTCCAGGATGCAAACCGCATGTTGGTTCTACGACGTAAATGCGATCGCAGACTGGTAGGTGTCAGACACGTGCGTCACTTGTTTGCCAAATTAAAGGACAAGATTTAAAGGTTCCCAAGGTCGGTCAGGAGGGGACTTTTAAAGGATTATAAACCCAAGTATTTCGCATTTACTTCAAACCTTTAAAACCAAAATAGAACCCCTGCAACCCCTTCTCAAAATCCTACACAAACCCTAATCAATTTTCCCTCTCCTTCAAGTTCAATTGGGGAGAGAAATCTAGATATTGAAGAACTAAGGAAAGGCCCTAACCAATTTTCCCTCTCTTTCAAGCCCTAATTGGGAGTAAAACCTAGAGGTTGAAGAACCAAGGAAGAGCGCCGAGTTATGCAACATGCAAGGTAAGTTACTGCTCTTTTCCATACATTCTTTCTCCTGGGAATTCTTGATAATTCGTTCTATGCATGTAAGAACTCATGGGATGGTGATCGGAAGCCGTGGGTTCAAGTTAATCACTGGTAATGGACTGGGTTGTGGTTGTTTCGGGTTGCTGTAGGGCTGCATGTTTTACTACTACTTTTGTGGAGATTTGGAGGAAGAAGGGTGTGGAGAAACACCATATAAATTTAGGATTGTGGTTAATAATAACCTTAACGCTTAAAGGGTAACAATAAAATCGTTTCTTTTATTGTAGACTAAGGAGTATGACAGCTGCATAGCTTGAAATTGGTGCAGAGTGTACAAGGTATGTGAGACCGTCCCTTTCTTTCTTTTGCACGACTCTGATTATATAGAATGCAATGAACGAGCCCCCAAAGATACTCTACTCTTAGAAGCTAGGAGTTCTTATATTGTTTCCCCTCTTATGAGAGGATTGATATGTGTTGTTTCTTCGACCTTACGTCATTTTGAAAGGTTCAGAAAGTGTGATTCCTATGAGTCCAGCATGCATTATCTATTTTACTCTACCGAGCCGTGCTATAGTCGGCCAGGTATGGCACCTATTGTGCAACTATACATATGTATATGTTTTACTCTATTTAGTCGCGCTATAGTCGACAGCTATTTTACTCTACCGAGCTGCGCTATAGTCGGCCGGGTACGACACCTATTGTGCAACCACTGATCGGTTGGATATGATAATGATGAGGCCCACGGAGGCGTATGTATATGATGATGATGAGGCCCACAGAGGCATATATATATATATATATATATACACAATGATTTTAAAAAGGATACATGTATATGCATATGCACATCAGGCGTTTCATGGTCAGTCGCCCTCAGAGGCACTCAGATGGTACAGGTTGTATGTTTCTTATCCCGACGCATATTACTGTTCTTATATAATGTTTTCCTGTCTTACATACTCAATGCTTTATCTGTACTGACGTCCTTTTTACCTGTGGACGCTGCATGTCGTGCTGTAGGTCCGGTAGGCTGCCCAGTTCAGCAGATATTGGCGAGATCCATCCTTCGGACTTGCCGTGGTCTTGGTATGCATTTTGGGTATGTCGGGACCCTGTTCTGACACAGGTTGCATCACTTATGTTCTTGTAGTGGCTCATAGACAAAGGGGTTGACTTTTGTATAGTGAGATTGCCTTGTCGGCAAATGTATTTTGTTGTACAGTTTTTGCATTGCAGCCTTGTTGGCCATAATATATATGTATGTACATGTCATTATCGGAAAGATTAAGCTAATTATGATTATTGTTTGCTATTTATACTAGCCTCATCAGTCCTTATAGACAATAAGAGAAGTTTGATGACAGGTACGTCGGCACTCGGCGAGTAGGGTCTGGGTGCCAGTCGCGGCCCTCCGGCTTGGGTCGTGACATTATTGTTTTATGATTTTTGTGGCACATGTGGATATTGTCTGGCAGAGTGATACAGGTGGTTATTGTGATATTTTTAGGGTGGAGCGATACGGGTGGCTATTGTGATATTGTCAGAACGGAGCAAGATGGCTGGCTATTGTAATATTGTCCGGACGGAGTGGTACGGGTGGTTATTGTGATATTGGTAGGCAGAGTTATACAGGTGGCTATTGTTATATCATCAGGGAGGACGATAGGAGTGGGAATTGTGATATTATTAGGGTGGAGAGATACGAGTGGCTATTGTGATATTGTTAGGGCGATGCAATGCGGTGGCTATTTTGATATTGTCAGGGCGGAGTGATATGGGTGGCTATTACAATTTTGTCAACGCGGAGTTATAAGATTGGCTATTGTTGTTGTGATGAAAATGAGGGCACAAGGTGCTATTTGTGCGTGTTTCTTTGTGATGACTTATTGTTGAAACTGAGTGTTTACTTGCATTGAATTGTTATCACTTATTATGATGAGGTTATTGCTATTGCTTTTTGCTATACTTTTGTTGTCATCCATTGATTTATTGCACAAGTTATTTTGACTAGTGAGTATCACGACTTGAACCTCGTCACTACTTCACCGAGGTTAGTCTTGATACTTACCGGGTACCCACCGTGGTGTACTCATTCTATATTTCTGCATATTTTTGTGCAAATCAAGGTGTTGAAGGAAAAAGACATAGGCAGTGAGAGGTTACTTGAGTGCAAGAACTCAAGGTAGAGTTGCATTGACTGTCAAAGGCCCTTGGAGTCCTATCCTTATATTGATACTGCCATTTTTTAATCCAAACACTGTTTTACTTTAAGATAATCTTATATATTTCAGTAGAGCTCGTGACTCTGTACTATACAGTTCTGGGATATGATTTGATTATAGCCACTTTGACTTGTATTACATCTATTTCCGCATTTATGTTAAACTCTAATTTATTACATCATGTTTTGTTGATTGGATCGGCTTACCTAGTTTTAGAGACTAGGTGCCATCACGAGCCTTAAGGTGGGATTTGGTACGTGACAAGTTTGTATCAAGGATCTAGGTTCATAGATTCTACGAGTCACGAGCAAGTCTAGTACAGTCTTGCGGATCGATATGGGGACGTCTGTACTTATCTTCGAAAAGTTACGAAACTGTTAGGAATCTTCACTTTTGTATTCTATATCGTTCGGATTAGTTTATTCCAATTCTTGAATCTTTACTCTTATATTCTCTCTCAGATGTTGAGGACACGCTTTACAAGACCAATTAATCAGATATCAGTGCCCAATGGTAGAGTCGCGAGAGGCAAGGAGCGAGGTAGGGGCCGAGGAGGGGCACGTGCTACAGCATGAGCATTTGCCAGAGCAGCAGGTATGGACCCTCCAGCAGCTCCAGTTGAGGATTAGGAGCCTGAGCATGTTGAGCAGACACTTGAGAAGCATACTCCTACGTCAGGGCTCCATGTGATTTTACACACTTTATGAGTATGTTTGGCAGTTTGGCTCAGGCAGGGTTGATTCCGATTGTACCAGCTACTTCACACATTGGAGGAGGAGCTCAGTCTCCCGACGTCCATACACCAAAGCATGCAGCTCATGCTTATCAGACACCGGGTGTTGTGCCGATACAGCCAGTAGTTGCAGCTCAGCCCGAGGTAGGGCCATTTGTGTCGGGTGAAGGGCATAGGAGTTTGAAGAGGTTTTGGAAGTTACATCCTCCCCAGCGCAGTGAAGGGGCTTCTGAGAATGCACAGGATTTCTTGGATCAATGTCACCATATTATGCATACTATGGGTTGTGTGGAGTCATGCAGGGTCGACCTTACTACTTTTTAGCTAGCAGGGTCGGCATATAGATTATGGCAGATTTATGAGGCGAGTAGGCCAACTGGCACAGCACCACATACCTGGTCCCAGTTCTCTGATATATTCTTGAGAGAGTTTAACCCACAAACCCGCATCGACGAGTTGCGCTGTGATTTTGAGCAGTTGCGCTAGGGGAGTATGACTATATCCGAGTATGCTATGAGGTTTAAAGAGTTTTCTCGTCATGCACCTTCCTTGTTTTCCATTGATAGAGAGAGTCTGTATATTTATTGAGGAACTCGTTCATAGCCTTAGATTTAGGATAGCAAGGGAGTTTGATACTGAGACACCATTCCATCAAGTTGTGGAGATTTCTAGGAGGTTGGAGCATATTCTAAGGCATGAGACGGGGGATTAGGAGGCTAAGAATCCTCAATGTTCCACTCTTCAACTTCGACCCATCATGGTAGAGGCTTTGTCAATCGGCCAGCTTAGTCAACATTTTAGGTTGCCTGTAGTGCTCCAGCTAGCCAGGGACCCATAATACTCATATTGGATAGCCATCTTTTAGTGCACCTTATGCACCGGGTTCCTACAGCGATTATTCCCATCGTCCAGCGTAGACTCACTACCATAAGCCACGCTGATAGAGGGGTTGTTTTGAGTGTGGTGATACTAGACACATTACGAGAGATTGTCCCAGACATCGAAGGAGTGGACATCAGCAGTTATAGTGGAGAGATTGTCCTACACAGCCAGCTAGAGTGGAGGACAAGAGGGTAGAGGACGTCCTATAAGGGGAGGCCAGGCCCGTTGTTATGTTGTCCTTTGTAGGACTGAGGCTGTTGCATCAGATGCTGTCGTTAAAGGTATTATTCTGGTCTATCATGGAGATGCATCAGCTTTATTTGATCCAGATTGTACTTATTCGTATGTGTCATCCTATTTTTCTTCATATTTGGATATGACTCGTGATTCTCTAAATACTCTTGTTTATGTGTCTATTCCCGTTGGGGATTCTATTATGGTAGACCACGTCTACCGCTCTTGTTTGGTCATTATTGGGGCCTATGAGACTAGGGTTGACCTTCTATTTCTTAACATGGTGGATTCTAATGTGATATTACACATGGATTCGTTATCGCCGTATCATGCTATTCTTCAATGTTATGCTAAGATCGTGACTTTGGCTATGTCGGGGTTACCGATGTTGGAGTGGAGAGGTTCTTTAGCTCACGTTCCTAGTAGAGTGGTGCATTTTTTGAAGATTCTGTGGATGGTTGTGAAGGGCTGTTTGGCGTACTTAGCCTTTCTAAGGGATGCTAGAAACTGACCAACTTTGCACACTTTATTCTAGTCATGACTAGCTACACTTTGGAGCATATGGATTGGATTTATCTTAGAGCGACTGCTCGCTTCCATGGTGTACATGTGTCCATTGTCTCTTATCGAGGCTCTCAATTTACATCACATTCTTAGAGAGTCATACAGTGTGAGTTAGGCACACAGATCGAGCGTAGTATGACATTTTATCCCCAGAAGGACAGAGAGTCTGAGCGTACTATTCAAATCATGAAGGACATGTTACGAGCCTATGTCATCGATTTGGGGGCCAGTGCGATCAGTTTTTGCTGTTTGTAGAGTTCCCTTACAACAATAGCTACCAGTCGAGAATCTAGATGGCTCCGCATGAGGGCTTATATGGGAAGAGATTTCGTTCTCTTGTTGGTTAGTTTGAGCTTGGAGAGGATAGCTTATTGGGCATTGACTTGGTTCGAGATACTTTGGAGAAGGTGAAATTGATTCGGTAGCGGCTTCGTACAGCACATTCCAGACAAAAGAGTTATGCTGATAGGAATGCTCGTGATATGGCATTCATGCATGGTGGGTAAGAGGGTTCTACTCAGTGTTTCGCTCGTGAAGGGTGCGATGAGGTTCGGGAAGAAGGGCAAGTTGATTCCTTGGTATATTGTTCCTTCTAAGGTTCTAGAGAGAGTTGGTGAGGTGGCATACAGACTTGCTTTGCCACCCAGTTTACTGGGAGTTCATCCGGTGTTCCATGTTTTCATGCTCCGGAAGTACTATTAAGCTCGGTGCAATTTGACAAGGACTTGACTTATGTTGAGGAGTCAGTAGCCATTTTGGACAGGCAGGATCGAAAGCTAAGGATAAAGAACAAGGCAACGGTGAAGGTTTAGTGGAGAGGTCAACCGGTCGAGGAGGCGACTTGGGAGGCCGAGCATGATATGCGGAGCAGTTATCCTCATCTTTGTGGCACTTCAAGTATGTTTTTAAACTCATTCGAGGTCGAACGTTCATTTAAGAAGGGGAGAATTAACGACCAGGCCGGTCGTTCCGTTCCCCTATTTGATGCTTCTCGTAGGTGTATTTGTTGTTATGTGACTTGCGGGGATGGTTGGTATTGTTTCGAGAAGGTTTTGGATTGAATTGGAACACTTAGTTCCTAATTAGGGAAGCATTAGTTGGAAATGTTGACCAAGTATGACTTTTGTGTATTTGACCTTGGATCGTAGTTTTGATAGTTCCTTTAAGTCCAGATTGTTATTTTGGACTTAAGCGTATGTCTGATTTTGGATTTGGATGTTCCTAGGTTGATTTGGCTCTAATTGGCAAAAACTGAAAATTTGAAGGTTTAGAAGTTCATAGGTTTGACCCCTAGTTGACTTTGTTGTTATTGATGTCCGTTTGGGATTCCGAGTCTTGGAATAGGTCTGTATGGTGATTTATGACTTGTGTGAAACGTATTTGGTTATTCCGAGTCATTTAGGTATGTTTGGCATAAGTTTTGAAGTTGTAAATTTGAAGTAGTTCATTAAGTTTGAATTGAGGTGCGATTCATGGTTTTGATGTTATTTTATGTGATTGATGCCTCAATTAGGTTCGTGTTATGCATTGGGATTGGTTGGTGTGATTGGATGGGGTCCCGGGGGCCTCGGGCGTGTTTCGGGTGAGTTTCGCACCATTTCAATCATGTGTGGAGTTGCTTGTTTTTTGGTGTTCTAGTGTTCATCGCAATTGCGGAAGAGCTAACATAATCGCGAAGTGTGTTTTGTGGCTAGCATCTTCTTGTACTTCGCATTCACATTGGTGTTGTCGTAATCCCGGGCGGCTGGGGTCTGAAGCATAGTGTTCGTGATCGCACTGGTTGGTGTCTTGATTAGGGAAAGCAGGTGGCGTATCTTTAGTGTTTGCGGAGAAGCATCTCGTTTGCGTAGGCCTGAGGTCGTGCATAACACGATTGTGGGCATGTTGTCGCATTCGTACAGGGTCTTTTGGTGGCAGCAGTGACTTGTGCCTCGCGATCGCGAAGTAAATCCCGCTATCGTGAAGGGGACCCCTCGCAAGACTTAAATATTCTATTTCGAGGGTTTGAGTTATTTATAATACTTTGAGATTGGGAGCTCGAATTTGTGCGATCTGTTAAGGGAATTTTCATAATTTTTATTGGGGTAAGTGTTCTTTACTCGGAATTGATTATTGTTCATGATTGCATCCTCGATTATACCAATTGATTGATGAATCTATGTGAGAAAAATTGGGGATTTTGGAAAAAGTTTTCTAAAATGAAAAATAAGGATTTGAACCCTGAATTTGAGTTGGATTTGGGTAACACATGCATGGTTTGAGTCGTATTCGAATGGGTGTTCAGAATTTGTGACTTTTGTAGGGTTCGGGGGGGCAGGGCAGGTTGACTTAATAGTTGACGTTTTGATTTTTGATAAAGGTTGGAGCTTTATTATTTGGAATCAACTTCTAAAGTCGTGTTTCATATTATTGAGCTGTTTCTGGCTAGGTTTGACCCGTTCGGAGGCGTCCTCGAGAGGCAAGGGCTTTCTGGTGTATTTATTTTGTCTTGTTTGAGGTAAGTCTCTTGCCTAACATTATGGGGGGAATACCCCTTAAGAATTGGCCTTAAATGCTTATTTGTGCTTGGTGAAAAGAGGCGTGCACACAAGGTGACGAGCGTTTACAAGGATTCTATTTGTGGATTATGACCGGATTAGACCTTAGGCTGTCAATATTTGGGGATGTATTGTATATGAAATATGCTCCATCACTCTGCCAATGTGAACCTGATCCGCATTTTACCATTTTCGTATCCTTGTCCACCTTATTGATTAATTATAAACTCATATCCGTGATGAAACTTTGGCATTATTGTTTTGTGATTTTTGTGGCACATGTGGGCATGTTGAGTGGAACGATATGGGCGGCTATTGTGGTATTGTCAGCGCCGACCGATACAGGTAGTTATTGTGATATTGTTAGGACGGAGCGATACAGTTAGCAATTGTTATATTGTCATGACGGAGTGATAGGGGTGGCTATTGTGATATTGTCGGGGTAGAGCGATACGGGTGGCTATTGTGATATTGTTGGGGCGGAGTTATAAGGGTGGCTATTGGGATTTTGTTAGGGTGGAGTAATTCGGGTGGCTATTATTGTTGTGATAAAAATGTGGGCACAAGGTGCTATTTTTGTGTGTTTCTTGGTGATGACTTGTTGAAATACTGAGCCTTTACTTGCATTGAATTGTTATCACTTATTTTGATGAGGTTATTGCTATTGTTTTATGATATAATTTTGTTGTCAGTCTTTGATTTATTGCACGGGTTATTCTTACTAGTGAGTATCACACCGAGGTTAGTCTTGATACTTACTAGGTACCGATCATGGTATACTCATACTATACTACTGCATATTTTTGTGCATATCTAGGTGTTGAAGGCATCGGACTTAGGCAGTGAGAGCTTACTTGACTATGAGGATTCGAGGTAGAGTTGCACTGACTATCACAGTCCCTTGGAGTCCTATCCTTATATTGATACTGTCATTTTTTTCCAAACAGTATTGTACTTTAAGATATTCTTCTGTATTCCGTTAGAGCTCGTGACTCTGTACTATCTATTTCAGGGAGATAATTTTATTATAGCCACTTTACTTGCATTACCTCTATTTCCGTATTTATGTTAAACTTTTTTTTATTATATTATGTTTTGTTGATTTAATATCTGTGATTGATCGGCTTACCTAGTTTTAAAGACTAGGTACCATCACAACCCCTATAGTAGCTTTGGGTCATGACAGAGGTTCTAGTAGGCACTTATCAATTCTGGATTAAATCGAACTTGCTTGCCTATGACAGTGACAACCAAATCATCCTTGAAGTCGGTCACTAAAGCATTAGCATAAATTTCCCTTGTCACTTCGTAGTCGCCTTTCTTGGCTCCTCAACAAAGCACATCCATCCACTTGTCATCAACCTTCCATAGAACTCGGGTCATCCATCTTCAAGGTCAACCAAAAGAATGCCTTTTTTCTTGATAATGTTTCTCTTCAACTGTTGTCGTACGGTGGGCACACATTAGTGAAGACAAATATTCCTCGATCAAAGTACTCCTCTTGGGCAACTTGGTCGGCATTTTCTTGAACATTTTTATTTGATGCCAAAGCCATTTTCAAGCTCAAAGTACCTATGATGGTGTAAGCATGTTTAACACTTGTATCGACACTTATAGCATTATTTTATTATGTAATTAGGCGAAAGAAAGGGATCAAAAAGCCTCAGGATCAAAAACGGTAGAGCTACTGTTTTTCTGCTTGGGGGATATTGAATCCCGATTGCAGAATTGGTCATCGCGATTGCAAAGAACAAAATATTTTTTTTCTTAGTAGACTCGGAGCATTGTGATCACAGAAAATCCATCACTATCGTAATAGGAATTTTCCTTATCAGTAAAATTATACCTATGCGATCACGGAATGGGGCATCGCCTTCGTGAAGGTCTTGTTCCTCGCCCTGAAATAGTTCTTTCAGACAATTAATCAAACACAATGTGGGCATTCAATTTTCTTAGCAATTTCATAGCATTGACTCATGAATCTTGCCCAGAAATTTCACAGAAAGCATCACTTAAACTCTCAACTAATCTCCCCCAGCACGCAATAACAATTTCACACGCAAGATTAACATCAAAAACTTAAAATTCCAACCCCAAGCATAAAAAACATAGTTCCTCTTCTATCACTTCACAACAAAAAAAGTAAGAAATAGTTAAGAGACAAGAGGGAAAGACACATACCTTGAGAATGATGAGTGAAGATTGCAATGACATTGAAGCAAAAGGATAACTGGAGATGATTTTGGGGCTAGGGGAATTAGGAGAACGGTTTCTTGAGGTACAGAGTGGGTGTTGAACTGGTTTCCAGTGTTTTAAGCATCTTAAAATTACCTGACAGATTGCGGTCTCAAGGGCATTGTCGCCTTCGTGTAGACTTAAAATTTTCAAAAAGATCGTGAACGCAAAGTGTTAGAAACGTTTTTCTCTTCGCGATCATTACGTACCATCGCGAACGCGAAGCATTATTTCTGCAATATTTAATAGCTACTGGTTTGGGGCTGTCTGAACACTCCGACCCGCTCAAACCAACTAGAAAAATTCTCAAACTTTTCGTATTAGTCAAATTAAGATAATAAACTATTCTAAAAAATAATATCACAAGAACTAATTAAAATATTAAAAATAATGGGTTGCCTCTCACCAAGCACTGCATTTAGTGTTGTGACACGACAATTACCAAGTTCACCACTTTTCTCGCTGCTTAGAAGATATGAATTGGGCACCTAACCTGGACTCAGGTTTCTTACCACGAGCGATAGGGGGTGTTATGTAGATGAACAAGCCAAATGTCATTTGCTTCATTTTGCATTTGTTGGCTTTCATTCTAGGTATGTCATTTTGTCATCTTGAACTTTAAATTGCAATATGTATGGCTCATGTCTTTCTTTTTTGCACTCCCACATGGATTCACGTGACTCTATGCCCATATCACCATAAAAATGCTTGGAATGAGACATCAACTTCCCAAAGGAAAATATTTTCGGACTTTGACATCCTCATCTTCCCGCAGACTAGAGTCACTTTCAACCATATTTTTAACTATGCTTGTCGCCTCTAATTCAAAAAAAAATTTCGACATCACCAACAAGCATAGAGTCGGTTGATAAATGTTCAATTCTAGATTTCTCAAAATGAAGCTCGCCTTCTTCCTCAAAGTTGAACTTTTCTTGACCTCTTTCCACACTCTCAGGTTGGTAAGCATTATAAGCCTCAACCAATGGTTTCATTTGATCTTCCAATATGTGGATAGACTCATCATTCTAATTAAATTCTTGTTTCAAGCCCTCGAGTGCCATATTTTGCTTCTCCTCATTTTCAAGAATGGCCTCCAACATGAGCATCATCCTCTCCTTTTGAGCATTTGAGACTTCTTCTTGGTTTTGTTCAATTTCCCAAGAAGCATTTTTGTTTTCAAGTGTCAAGCATATTTGGAGACCATTTTCAAACTACTCCTCCAAGAATTTTTGCTTTTCATTTCCTCCATCAAGTAGACATTTCATCATGAGCTTAAACTCTCTATTTTGACCATGCTCAACTTCTTCCACTTCCATACCCCTATAATTGTCAAAACTGAAAGTAGAGTCGTCATAATAGGGGTTCAGGAAAGGGAAGGACAAATAAGCAGAATTATCCCCATAGCCATTTTGAACACAACACCTATCATATATACTCCACTCATAGGTTCAAGATTGTGCGTACAATCTGCCCCCAAGAAAATTTAAATAATCTTGCCATTATTGTGGTCCTCCACAATAAGGACAAGGGTCATCAAAGCATGAACAACTACCATCCGACCAATTTTCCTTATATGATGCCATTTACAAAAACTAATAAAACAAATAAGAAAAAAAAACAAGAAAGTAAACAAAGATAATAAAAATGACTAAACAAATATTCACAAGTTTGGACCAAAGCACGTATCCTTACTTTCTAAACAACCTAAATGCGCCAAATTGTTTCTCGGCAGCGCTGCCAATTTTGATAGCATCCGAATCCACTACTCAAAGAGTAAGTGTATTGGATTACGTGCAATATAATACACCCAACTATGAGTCTGGATCGAATCACATAGGGAACAATATGTAGGCGATTAGGCAAGTAAGAGAATTATCGCTTATTATACTAATCCAAACACTAATAAGGGTTTTGAGAAAATATTATAACTAATGCAGAAATGTATAAACAAACCTAGAAAGAAATTAAAATGATTAATAGTTGCATCAATACAACGGAAATTACACTCAAGTAATAATCCAATGTATTTCATGATTATACAAATATGAGTGAGTTTATGTTAATTAGCCTCGATAATAATTCTATTTTAGCTTCTTCTGAAGACTACCTAAACTTCCTAATTGAAAAATCCAGAATTAAGTTAACCCGAATGTGGGTACAAGTAGTTTGGTCCTATCCCTTGGTAGAATCTATAAAATGATGGTTAACGCCTCAAGTTCCTGTTAATTATTCTTCTCCAACCCAAGTTTGCCTTTTCCAAGATTAATTCGAAGTCAATGGGTGAGTCCCAGGGTTATCGAATACCTTTGGAATATTAAAAATAATAAAATAACTAACTCACTTCATAATTAATAAAAATCATTCAACATATAAGCATAACAAGAACTTTAATCCAAACTTTCACACTGAATATTTCCATAACAAGTTTCGAGTATTGGAATAAATACGACACACTTTGATATTCAATACATAAAAAAGGAATTGAAGAAATGTGTAAAAGAGTAAGAAATTTCTCATTCAAATCATTAACTATTCAATCCCCAAGTATGGTGCAAGAAACTCTAGCTCCAGAGCTTATATTTTCTATCCAAAGTGCCAAAAATATATTCCAAAATGAGCTACGCTGAGTGTTTGTGGGTTAGAGATCAAGAAAATGTGAAATATCAAGTTTGTCTAGAACTGAAACCCATTGGTTGCACCTACCGAAGATTCCTCGCGAGTGTGGTACTGTAGATGCGGAAATTTGCTCGCAGGTGCAAGTCTTGTGGTATACTGGCTACTCCACATAAGCGGATATTTCATGTAGATGCGGATTTCCACCACAGAAGCGGCTCTGTAGATTTGGATAGCTATACGCAGGTGGGATCACAGCATAACATTAGTAGTTCCATAGATACGGACTCTTTCTGGTGGATGAGAGCCACAAATGCGACCAATGTTTCGCAGATGCGAGATCTCTGAATGTATTTCCACTTCTTCAAACCTTTTATGCTTAATTCCACTTCATTTGATTTCTATTCTCTTCACGACTCATTATACCTTAAATACTAGCAATGCACACCATAAATAACCTTATCCTATAATTAAAGAATACAAAAACAAAAGAAAAAAGGACTAGAATAAATGCTCAAACCACCACTTATCAGTAACTAGCAGCAATGTGTGAGATCCATCCAGTATGAGTCTAAGGTGATGTTCCCCCCAACTGTAACGACCATATACTAGCTCCCTATTTTATGTTTCGTGACCTTTCATAAAAAATCTATTTAATGTTTTATAACTTGCATGCATGGTCCATGTCAATTTACAGAAAGTTTAAATGTAAATATTTAAAGAAAATGTAATATTTTATTTTGAAAGTGCCTAGAGTTGACCACGGTCAGCATTTTTGGTAAACGATCTCAGATCGGTGTTTTGACGATTTCGGTAGGTTTGTATGATAATTTTGGAATTGTACACATGTCTAGTTGGGTCCCTGGTGACCCAAGGCCTTTTTGGCGCTTTATGTAGAAAGTTGAAAATGTGAGCTTGAACTTTGAAATTTCTTGAGTTTTAAAGTTTGATTCTTGAATTTAGATGTTATTTTGATGATTTGAGCTTACGAGCGAGTTACAATGATGTTAATATTCTTGCGTGAATGTTCAAAATAGAGCCCGAGTGCCTCGAGTGAGTTTCGGATAGGTTACAAACTATTTTTGGAATAACTGTAGAGTTGCTGGTGTTGGTGGCTGCAGATCTCGTGTTTGCGAAAAATTGCTCGCATTTGCAAAGTTGCGAGGGGTCTAGGAAGCTTCACCTTTGCGAAGCTCTATTCGCTTATGCGAGAGGGATGGTCTTTGCAATTGTAATGATGTTGTCGCATTTGTGACTGGGGAGAGAAAGGGACTGCTTTGCATTTGTGAAGCCTATTCCGCATTTGTGATCGTCCCAGTGTTCGCATTTGCAATCACCGCGTCACGTTCGCAATATACGAGAGGCTCAAACATCGATCGCATTTGCGATCAGTGGTTCTCTTCTTTGGATGTCACATTTGCGGACATGAGTTCGCAATTGCGATACCTGCAACTAGGTAAAAGATTGGGATTTTGGGACATAGCTCATTTTACACCATTTTTGAAACCTTAACTCCATAGAGGCGATTTTTGGAGAGAAATTTCTTCCTAACTTCATAGGTTAGTAACTTTAACTTGTTTTTGTTCAATTTTCATTACTTTTTCATGAATTTTCACTATCAACTCTAAGATTTCATGAAGTAGAAATAGGGATTTTGTAAAATTGAGGTTTAGACCTCAAATTGAGGTTCAATCTCGAAACAAATCACATATTTGGACTTGGAGTGAATGGTTAATCGGGATTTGGTCTTAATTCGATTCCGACCACATGGGCCCAGGCTAACTTTTAGTTGAATTTTCCCATAATGTTAACAGATCGAACCTTTTTTATACTAGGGTAACTTGTAAAGCTTGTTTTGACTTATTTGAGTAATAATTGACTAGATTCGGGTGGTTTGGAGTCTTGTTCCATAAGGGAAGGTCGTAGTGGATTGTTGGTCTTGTTTCGGAAATAGGTAAGTGTCTTTGGTTAACCTTGATTGAGGGAATTAGGGTGTGATTGACTCTATTTGGTACGTGATTCACATTTTGGGGTGGTGTATATGCAAGGTGACGAGTGTATATGTGTTGGCCATGGATTAAGCATGCGGGTAGGGTTAGATTTATTTGTACCATGTTTCTTTATGTATTATGTCTTCAATGCTTAAGATAGATTATGAAACTCTTTGATTTCTATTAACCTTGTTATTATCCATGTCGAGCTTATTGAGATATTGCGCGTTAAGACTATCGAATTATTGATTTGGTTATTAGTGTAAAGGTGTTGGTACACTCCCATATGGAGAGTTATGTTCAAATATTATCTTTGATTCGATTATTTTCCCACCTTTCTTGGTATTGTATTATTGTGTTTCCATGCTTGTTAGGGGGCATGATTGTGCACGAAGGGTGTTTTTGTGCTTCATTCATATACCGATATCATTGCACGAAGGGTGTTACCATGCTTGAGAGAAAGTAAGGATAGGCATGAAGAGTGTCTATGCTAGCTGTTACATTATGTTGTGAGGATGAGAACAGAAGCACGAAGGGTGATGTCATGCCGTTTGTTGATTTCATTGTTCTTTATTTTGTTGTTCATATTGAGGACTTGGCTTTGTGGCTTCGTAGTTTACCTTTGAAAGATTGGTTCAGAGTTTTTGTAGAAGCGTGAGTTGTGGTTCACTCGGTAACACCTTCTTTTACTTTCCGTCCCTTTGCTTATGTGCTTATTATCTCTCTAAAATTTTGCTATCCTGTCAGTACACTTCATACTTTATTTTTTATCTCGTTATTTCATGATACTTAGTCGTATAGGTTTATTTGTAGATGTCTTGTCTTAGCCTCGTCAGCACCTCATCATGGTTATGCTCGACACTTACAAAGTACATAGGATCAGTTGTACACATATTACACTTCTGCACTCCTTGTGCAAATTTGGACATTGGCACCAGCGGAGTCCCGAGACGTGCTTAGTGAATACCCAATAGACGACTCGAGGTAGAGCTTCCTATTGTTCGCATTCCTTAGAGTCATCTTTCTATCGTTGTTGTACTGTTTTTACTTTCAGATTGTATTGTATTTCTTTCACGACAATGTATTTACTAAACTCTAGTATTTCATGTACTCATGACTCCACATCTTGGGATGGTTGGTCGTCGGTGTTGATCTTTAGACTTATTATTTATGTTGTGGTGTCATTTTTCCCTATATTATCATTTTGCTGATAATCATTAGTTTCATTACTTTCGTGTTTGCTGTTATGTGTTGGTTGCTTAGCAAGTGGTGTTAGGCGCCATCACGACCCGTGGGTTGGGATTTTAGATCATGACATCAATAATGTGTAAGTAGGTCCTACAACGAAGATATCCCAAGGTCTACTGCCTCTTTAGACCATGAAGTGACTATATGGTTAAAACCCTAATGTCCAAGTCCGTGTCCATGGTGCAAACTATCCGAGCTATAGTATCTACATATTAGCAAATCCTCAACAGGCTAAGCATGATAGCACACTAATACCACTGTTAATGGACTCATCAATACATAGAATAATAAAGTAATGAATCTCAAGCCAAGCAGCGTGGTAAGCAAAAGAGTTAATATGGATTTCTTCTTCTAGCCATCCTAATTCTTAGATTAGGGGTGTGTGTGTAACGCCCAAGAACCCGGTGTTTCATGGTGCCGAGGTAGGCTAACGTGTTCGAAGGTTCTAGATAGTGCGTTAGGGAGTTGGAAGGAAAATTATTGCAGAACATGGCATTTCTGCGGTCCATTATGCGACCACAGGACTACTCCGTGGACCGCAGATCAGCCGCATAGTGGAGTAGAAGAAAAAGCCAATTTTTGGAGGTGGTTTTGTAGCCAACTATACAACTGCATAATCATTTTGCCAGCCGCACATCCATCACCGATTCATCATGAAAAATTCTGGAGGGAGACTTTTGTCGTGTGTTATACGACCGCATAATTGTTCTGCGGACCTCAGACCTACCGCCGACCTAATCGGATCAACCCCGTTTAGAAGGATGAATTCGCAGTCCCTTATGCGGAGAGCATACCTATTCTGCGATCAACTCTACCACTACACAGTTGAGTTTGGAGGGTTCATTTTCTATTTTTATAACCCGACCTTATTTTGATTAAACGCCATTGGGGCTCATTTAGAAGGCAAAAATCCGGTATTCTAGAAAGATGGGAAGGGAGCTAGAGAGAGAAAGAAGGGCACTAACATCTCCATACTTCAAATTCTTTCTCAAGCTTTTGGAATTCAAGGGAGGAACTCACAAGGTCTTCATCTAAGAGGTAAGATTCTACTCCCTTGCCCTCAATTTTGGGATTGGACTAAAAGTAGTTAATGAGAAGTATGATTCTTGGGTGCGGGAGTTGTTCCCTATGCATGCATGTACCAACAAGGGCTATGGGGAGGTTGTTGAACTAAAATAGGTGAACGATGGAATGTGGGATGAAGGAAATCCGCCATAGGAACCTTGTAGTCGAATTGCACACCTAGTGCTTTATAACCCACGATGATGCTTGAAAGTGAAAGAAGTGAGTATGAGATATAAATGCGGCCATCCTACCAAGAATGAAAACTAAACTTGTAGTCAATAGTGCCAATAAAATGAAAGGAAGTGTGAAAGATTATGAAATAAGTTTTAACTCCTTTATATAATCAATATTTTGGGAGTATCGTTAGTCACAGAGGAAGGGTAGGTTGAAATAACCTAACCCCGAAACTACATGTGTCAGCGTAGAAGCGATTGAGGGGTAAATCCCCGTCTTGATATTTTGAGATTATTCCCCTTAAATGGGATGAGATGATGTATTGAGATTATTTCCCTCAATTGGGATGAGATGATTGCTAGCGGAAGGTGATGTCGACCCACACGTCATTATGGTGAGACGGCTTTTAGAGTGAAGAGTTCCCTGACTTTGTGTTCAAGTTAGACAAGGCATTGTATGGACTGAAACAGGCTCCAAGAGCCTGGTATGAGAGGCTTTCAGAATTCCTCTTAGACAATAACTTTGTAAGAGGAAAGTGGAACCACACATTGTTCCTGAGGAACAAAGGAAAAAATATTCTGATTGTGCAAGTATTTGTGGATGATATTATCTTTGGGGCTTCTAATGAAGCAATGTACAAGGAATTTGCTGAAATTATGGGGAATGAGTTTGAAATGAGCATGACGTGTGAATTGAATTTCTTTTTGGGGCTACAAATCAAGCAAACACATGCTTGAACCATGATCCATCAGCAAAAATACATCAAAGAACTGGTGAAAAAATTCAACATGGACTCCTCTACGTCAATTGATACTCCAATTTTCATTGCAACCAAGTTGGATCTTGGTGAAAAACAGAAAAGAGTGGAACAAAAGTTGTATATAGGAATGATTGAACCATTGTTGTATCTCACAGCAAGCAGGCCTAATATTGTGTTCAGTGTGAACTGTATACAAGATTTCATGCAAATCCCAAAGAGTCTCATCTTAAGGCTGTCAAAAGAATATGCAAATATTTTAAAGGAACTCCTGATTTGTGTCTATAGTATCCTAGAGGATACAACTTTGATCTAGTAGGTTATGCTGATGCGGACTATGCAGGGTTTCATGTTGATAGGAAAAGCACTTCAGGAACTGCACATTTCCTCGATTCTTGCATGGTGTCTTGTGGAACAAAGAAGCAGAACTCAGTGGCTTTATCTATAGCTGAAGCTGAATATGTGGCAGCAGCATCTTGCTGTGCTCAATTACTATAGATAAGACAATAGCTAAAGGGACTATGGTATTTTTGTTGATTGTGTTCCTATTTTTTGTGAGAATACCAGTGCCATAAATATTGCTATAAGTCCTTGTCAGCATAAGAGAATAAAGCACATTGATATCAGACATCACTTTCTCAGAGATAATGTTGAAAAGGGAAACATCTTAATCAATTTCTGTAAAACTGAAAATCAAATAGCTTACATTTTTACTAAGGCACTAAGTAGGGACCACTTTGAAAGAAACATGCTAGAACTGGGATTAATTGGCTAGAAAATAAGTTATTCGCTGTAGAAAGCTGAGTATAAAATGCTTGATTCTGTCTCGTGCTTGTCATAAGAACACAGACTCGCCTAGAAAGACTAGCTGATGACTATGTCTCATGATACTAACTTACTGAAATTACTACTACTCTTGAACTTTCTAAACCTGTTAGCATCACTCCTAGTTGTTTTCAAAGTCAAGGATCAAGGGGGAGTCCAAGAGAAATTAGAGTTTAATTACTTCTAAAAGTCCAGCAGTCAAATGTAACCATAGTTAGAATTCCGTTAGAACTCAAATCTATTACCTTGTCTCTTCCAGTCAAATCAGGACTGCCCTCTTTAAAACCCTCTCATTACATATCTCGCAGACCTCACTATTCTGCTCAAACCCTAAGCAAGAGCCAAAGAAAAATCTCACATTCTCTCATCATCATGACAATGTTAAGACAAACTCCCTCAAAGGCAAAATCTTCGTCTAAAACCGAAACAACCCAAAATTATGAAGCCCAAGCCTAAGAAAATTGAAAAATCAACCAGTGAATTTGCACCAGCACCAGTTGCTTCTCCACCCATACCCTTTACTATACCTACACCATCGTCCTCTACTATTATTGCACTTGCAATTTCTACCTCTACATGACTTTCATCCCAAAAAACAACCGCCCATGCACCTATATCTGTTTGCAAAATCACCTCCAAACCTACTAATATCAAGGCTACTTTAATGAAATCAGTTAAGAGTGATAAGGCGGTGGTTCATGTTGCTTCTAAGGGGGAACCGATAGTTAAGGAAGCTATGGCTTAGGAGAATCAACATCTGTCACTGCTGATCAGGTAAAATCACCTCCATCAAAGCTTGATGTTCTAGTTTCTGCTATTGAGGTTGCCCCTTTGGAAAATTTTTCACCCATAAGTGACAAACCACATGGTAGAGGATACTACTGCAGAAATTGAAGTTGTAACTCAGGAGAAAATTGTGGACGACATTGATAATATACCTGTGGTTGAGGGGGGAAAGGGAGAAAGAAACAGAGAATAAAGAGGCTTCTGATAGTACCTCTTACAGTTGTACTAAGGATGAGGATGATGATGAAGTTCAGACGGAGGGAGGAGAAGGAGCCAGTCATGAGGAGTACCAGGTTCAGGAAGTGGCTCATAATATTAATGAGAAGAAGTGTGAGAATGAGGGGGAATCAGGTGAGGAAAAAGAGAGTGAGGTAGAAGGACAACTAGGTGAACAAGTGGGAGACTCTGCAGAAGAAGAAAAATAAAGTGAGGGAGAAGGAGACTCTGAGAGCGAGGCTGATAAAGATGAAAAAGAAAGTGAAAGTGAGGGTACTAAACTTGAGAGTGAGGAAGAGAATACTAATGGGGAATCTGAAGGCTCTATGGCTATTGGAAACACTGTCATAGCCCCTTTGGAATAAGTTCATGGAGAGTAAAGGACTGAAGAACCTAGGCCTTCGTTAACTCCTTTTGCTGGAGATGAGGAGGTTGACAGTGATGAGGATGATTTGCCTTTATCTGAGGTAGGCAAAAAGGGCAGGAAGGCCCCTGTGAGATCTACAAAACCCCCCAGGCAAGAAAGGAAATGGCTCCTCCTACTAGGACTCCTCTCACTAGGAACAAAAGAAAAGTTGTTGGTGAATAGATGATCAAGGAATCTAGGGGTGCCAAGAAAACAAGGAAGCAAACTACTGTTGCTGAACCTGTAGTTGAGTTGGATGAAGAGGATGATTCTGGTCCTTCTCTGCAGGCCAAGAAGCACCAGTAAAAAGGATTGCTGTTAAACTCACCAGGGCAACTGCTATTTCTAAGAAGGCCAGCAAAAGAAAGAAGAAGAGGGTTATGCCTGTTGTGATTGACAGGCTGACAGAATTCCAAAATAGAAAAGTGTTGAATGGGAAGATACTTGCAAATACAGATGAGAAAGGTATGGCCCAGTTGGTTGAAAAGCTTGATTTACAGGTATGGAGACATATGTTTCTTAAGCCCTTTCCCCTTGTATGTGTGCCTGTTGTAGTTGAGTTTTATACAAACTTCCAATTTGATGGCATGGTGGTAAAGAGTTCTGTAGGAGAATTTGATATGGAGTTTGATGCTGAAGAGCTTGGGCTGCTACTAAACATTCCTTCCCTAGGATTTGACAACTATCTGAAGAAGAAGTGGCTGGCTATAGACAATGATGTGGACACAGGCATTGTAGTTATCAAGAATGTTTCCCAAAAGTTTGAGTTGGTTGCACCCTAGAAGGTGTACAAGACTGACATGACTCCTTTTCACAAACTGCTATTTCACTTTGTTAACTCCTACATTCTCCAGAGATATGAGAGGAGGCATGAGGTTGCCGTGCTTGACATGGCTATTATGGAACTTCTGGATGGAGGTAGAGCCATAAACCTTCCCAGCCTGATGATTTAACACATGCCAAGGGCAGTAGAAACCTCCAAGCCTAAGCATGCTATGCCTTATGACTTCTGCTAACTGAGCTGTTTGACAAGCTCAACATTGCCTTGCCTAAGCTGAAGTTTGGGAATCACAATGATGTTATGGATGATGTTACACTCAAGCAGTGTGGTTATGAGCAGATCAAGGCTAGAGGGCCAGCAGGTTATGCCATTTTACCTAGTAGCAGCAGGGAAGTTGAGGTCTCTAAAAGGTTAGAATTGGCTCAAGAGGAGAATGCTAAGCTTAGAGAAGACAATGATGATCTGAGAAAGAAAACCAGGCAACTTAGGGAGGATCAGAAAAGACATGGAGGCCCATGCCCAACAGATTGCCACCCTTGTGAAACCCTTAACCCCCTCCTCTTCTCACCCTTGATCATGGTCCTTTACCCCTTGTCTCCGATCTATTTTGTTAACCCGGTGATGCAATTTTTTTTCTTCTAGTTCTGAGTAGGTTGCAGGATGTTTCAGTTTATTTTGTTCTAACCTTTTAGTTCAAGGCCCTAGGCTTAATTTTGCACTACTTAATGAACTCTCTTATGTTTTTTACATAATTCTCACATAGTTTTATCATCAACGTAGTTTATTTGTCTTGATATTTCTTGTGCATATGTTATAGTCTCGATGGCCATGAATCTTGCATTAACTGTGCTTGGACTACCTAACAGCTTTTTGTTTTTTTCGATGATTCCAAAAGATGAAAGATAGAGTTGGGATGCTTGATGTACTTGCTCTGATCATATTGTGTTGGAGGTGTGCTACTGCTGTTGTTATAAAATGATTGATTACCTAGTTCATGCGCACAAATATTGTCATCATCAAAAAGGGGGAATTTGTTGACTATTGCCATTTTGATGATTAACAAAGTGTGTCCAGAGAATGTGCGCTAAGAATCAGGTCCTCGAGCTACTTGATGAAAAATGCTAAGCACTAGGTCTTCAAGGTACTTGATGAAGTACGATAAGAACCAGGTCATCAAGGTCGCTGTTAAAGTTTTTTACAAGGCAATAACTTTTTCACAAAGTTACTCTACTCCGAGATTGTTGAAAGAAAGTTGTTAATGTGATAAGGGCCGTTGTCCAAGAAGATATGTTCGCATAAGTGATAGACAATAGTCACAAGATTTGTGGAGTCCTTGGAACTCTAGGAGTCCTATCAAATGAGAAGTTGACTAGGCATAGGACTCCTAAAAGATCTCGGAGCCCAGTGAACTTAATTACTTTCCTAATGACTAAGGATAATCATCCTTTTGCACGTCAACTGTGGAACTACATTTTCAACACTCAAGTTGATTACTAGTCTTAGTGTTCTTCTTGAGTCAGTTAGTGAATGTGTATTAGGAAATTGAGTTGTAGTCAAGGTGTCATCCATAATTTGTGATTTGAAGTA
Organism: Nicotiana obtusifolia; assembly: GCA_002018475.1. Lineage (NCBI taxonomy): Eukaryota > Viridiplantae > Streptophyta > Magnoliopsida > Solanales > Solanaceae > Nicotiana > Nicotiana obtusifolia. The sequence continues at coordinate 289,942 of MCJB01041145.1, read as the reverse complement.
ATTGTTTGAGTTTGTAAGTTAGAGTAACTTGTAAGTCAAATAGTTGAAGTAGGAGAACTGTGTGGGCATTTCTTGTAATTGATACATCTGGCTCGTGAAGTTGAAGTTAAATCCTACGTGGTAGGCTGTGGTTTTTGCACCTCTGAGCCGGGTGATTTTCTACGTAAAAATTGATGTCTTTTCTTTTACTATTTATATCATTTACGTCTAAGGAGTAAGATAAAGAACAAAGTTCTTTAGTAATTTAAGAAGGCACTCAAACTAATAGGATCATTACATTCTCCCCACTTAAACATTCGTTCGTCCTCGAACGTGCTAAGAGTCGTTACAAATCCATCAATTCCCTACATAAACTCACCATACCCATACCCATGGATGATCCCACATCATCCCAATCCATATAAGCCTTATAACACAACTTAAGTGAAGATCCTTACTTCAACCTTAGTCCATAAACCTTATAACCCAATCCACAACATCCGGAACTCATTATAAGACCCAAATCTCGCATCTACACACTGCATATAATCTAAACAAGTTGTATGAACCACAATCATATTCAAAGATATAATCACACGATATACCACATAACTTAGACACACATGGAAATAATTTCCAACCACCATAGATGCTCATTAACAAACCCGATACCGGTGACAAACCTCATATCAAATAAAACCTTGTTCTAAACCTCCGTACACAGCCAATGATGAAAGACACACGCAGAACTCATATACCACCCATCATATCAACAAGTCATGGAGTTCTCTCACCCGATAAGAACCATTGCCAAATTCTGAGCTCACTACTAACATTATTCTCCTAACGTACCCTAATCAAATCTAATAGCACTCATTTCAAGTCAAAACCTCAACTCATCTGGTACAAGTTGCTAGATCGACATGCCACACCAGCACCACCTCGAGCCACATACTGTGCAATCCGTGCACCAAACAAGCAACAACTTGGATGTACCCAATGATGGAAAGAGAATCAAAAGAGAGAACTGCAACGAAATCTCAATTGATACCACCATAAAGCACAATGCTATGAACCCATGTCATAGAGGAGAAACAAAATACATGAAATAAGTACAAAGAATCATACCCCAACATAACTCTGTCACCTTATGTAGCCCGATCCAACATACCAATCCACATGGAATACCCATCGAGTCGTAATGCTCACAATCAACAATACTTGTGTACCAACAACAAACATTCCAAGTGCATGACCATAGCCATGCAAAAACGGATAGCACAATATACGACGAATAGGAAGACCACAACCAAGGTGCAATCCACTATTTAACACTCTAAGAGCCATCTCACTCGAATTTCACCACAAGGATCAAACAGATCTACATCATGTGTGTGAGTAGTCAACAGTCTCACAACCCATCGTGGCATAGAAAAGTAACACGTGGAACATACTAGAACACGAATAATATCAACTCTAACTGATGACACAGCCGTCAACCATAGCTGTGCGGAGCAAACAAATCTGATCCATGTAGAATATACAATCTCATTAGGCCTACCAGTGGCCTCCAAATCAATTTTGATCCTCCCAACATAGGTAGATAACCTCTTAAAAGTTTACAATAACATGTCCAAAACATATACAATCAGTCGTCAACCTCTTAACATACCTTCATCGTCCGCAACCAAGGAACAATTTTCCTCTAAGAACCCTCCTAGTCTTCAATCCTAGAATACAAGAATCTCCATGTCCGATCCCAACTCCTACTGACACATCCCTCATGCACAATCACCTCACGAGAAATGCTCCCATAATTCTTCTGTGCCACATAGCAAAATGTGAACATCAGCAGCCGATCAACCAGGCGATTATTGTAATACTAGTCGAGCATTCACAAGTCAAAACATAGTGCGCCTTCTGAAATGCGCACCCTACTCAGGTGATACCAGATAATGCTAGCATTCTTCTAAACATCTGAAATCGTTCATGTTGTCTAGAACTCATTTCCGTCCCTCTGAACAAAACTGCAACCCCGTACATGCAAACCTCAATCCTATATGTCGCACCGCATCTAACATGTCATCATATAAAAACATGATAACCCCGTTATCAACCCTGAATCATAAGTACGATACACATTCCATCAAATCAAAACCTTGCACTTGACCCCCATCCAAGAGAAAATCACAACATGCAACATACTCCTCATGACTGTAAGAAAAATCCATCCCAAGTCGTGGTCGAAATCATCGAGAACTCTTCGAAGCCCATTAGCACAAACCAAGCCATCAAAATTTAATCCCTCTAACTTAACCAAGTCATGCATGTCGCAAAGCCCAACAATATTGCTACAAAACACTGGTAAAACCTCACCACATTAAAGGAACCATCACCTTTACTACTATACTGACCCAAACCACTACCAAGCTAACCCATACTTTGAATTCGCCCTGACTTGCCCTCAAGTTAGCACTTCTCTTTCCTAGTGCACTATGACCCTTACCAAAGCTCACCCCAAGAGATCCTAGCATGAAGTCACGTCGTCCTAAATCTCGTAAGTCATTGTGTTCCCTCTTAAGCACTTGATAGTACCGCATCCAAGATAGCTACTCTAAAGAGACCTTCTATGAATTTGAAGATGTTTTTTAACCTCTCTAATACCGGAATGTAGAATCACTAATGATACAAAAATGCCTCCAGTCTCTGTACCATCCAATGCAAATCTTAGATCTTCGCCGTATAAATTTCAGGGAACCCTCAAGTTCCACATATGAATCTTGAATTCATTAGAACCTTCTCGAGAGTCATCCACTCTACTCCATTCTCCAATGCACCGCCAATACGAGCCGAACAACTTATGCTCCATTAGCACACAAACACCTAAACAAGTAACTCTGCCTTAAACTGCTGAGTGAACCCCTTCTCCTTGTACATCACATCCACAACAAATATCAAACCTGGATCATTCCAAGATTTCTTTATGCCCATAAAGTATAGTACATCATGCATCTGGCAATTTCCTTCCCTACACCATCCTCGTAGTCAGCCTCCTTCAAGTCATAACTAATCCACACCCTCAAAAAAAATAATATAACACATAACCAAGCAATCTAATCGTCGATAGCAGACTCCTCCACTTGGATCGAACATAACATTCGATAACCCACAATACCTTACTGCATAATTGCCATGCTCTCGTATTGTAATTTAACAAATTCCTTCATAAGCTCATGTAGCACAAATCATAAAATACCTCAAATCATCTGCCAAACACTTATACATTCTCGTGAAAGTCGTGCGAACTTCCTCAAGAAATCCGAACTCAGATTGCAGCATACACGCACCCCTCTAGATAGGAAAAAAACTATTCACAAAAACATCACAAGGATCACCCAACCTCAGAACATCCCGTAGGAGATAACCACCTGCTTAGCCTCAAACTGGCATCTCCTAATGACCCAATCATGGTCACAACCACCAAGAAATTACTTAATTCTCTAGAGTCTGAACTCATCAACAAGACACAATAATCTACTTTATTCTACAAATGAACAACTGAAAGATCCACCAACAGATCCACAGCCCAAAATTGTATGGCACATCCAGACATAAATCAAGCATCCATAGCCCCTTTCACATCCCAACAGAAATTCTCCTCGTCACATCCAAATCATCTAAGCACATTGCCTCATCATATAATACTCATCATATAGTCATCCAACAACCCAGTGCACCATCAATCCCACTCCTAGGGACACTACCAGACATATGAGTCCAAAAGCATATACTTACACAACAGAACCCATCGAACCCAAGCTGCATCAGAACCTGGCCTCAAGTCCTCCAGACTCACCTACCTCTACAACACAAAAAACACATCTCTCACCTCATCCATGACATCACAGGTCATTGATGCACAGCTAATATCGAGTGCTCACATAACATACGAGTGGATGGAAGAGAACCAAAGAGATACGCTTCAAGCTGAATCAAGGTTGCACGATAAGGAAAGAAAGATGGGAAGTTTTTCCTAGATGCCCTGTAGCCTCTTGAACATAGGTATGGACGTCATCATATCTATCCTCAAGACTCTACTCGATGCTTGATCATGACTCGTAGAACCTATGAACCTAGAGCACCGATACCAACTTGTCACGACCCAAAATCTACCTAGTCGTGATGGCACCTAACCCAACCCCCTAGGTATGAAAACATATACAATATCTGTTTGGAGTATACATAAATATATTACAAATCTAAAGCTACCAAGGATTAGCGGTAGCTATCCGGAAAGCAAGTATATCTTCCATGATAGCTTCCTCCATCCACATCAACTCAGCTCTAAAATCTGCATGCAAGGTGCAGAACTGTAGTATCAGTACAACCGACCCTATGTACTCAGGAAGTATCATATCTAATCTCGGCAAGGTAATAGAAACAAAACTTAAAAATGATACTCGCTAATCACATGTACAGTTCATAAATCTAACAAGTACGGAACAATATTACGATTAAGTCATTAATAAGAGATAAAACCACCATAGTGCACGCGATAACTTAACGTCCTCTACTCAGTCAAAAATCTAGCATATAGAGAGGATACGCAAATAAATCAGGTAAACAACCAAGAAAATTGCAAATAAAGATGAAATGCAATAACCAAATCAAATACTGACCAGCTATTCATTAGAATTTCAATAACCATACCAAACCACTGACTAGTTTTCCTGAAACCACATCAACTAGAAATCCGTCGGTTTCTCACAATCTATGTGTACAACATCAAGAAGGCACATGATAGGGTGACCCCAGGGGGATGGATCCATATCCACATGCTGCGCGGATAATCACCTGCTATCATATCACAACACACGTCGTGGTCACGTTCTATATAAATTAACATCTCAGATCTGCATTGGGAGGTCACGTGATAGTAATCGCATTTCGCCAGGCGTGGTCACATGCTCAATATCACAATTCGTCCGGCGTGGTCACAGGCTCAATATCACAATCCGCTCGGCGTAATCACGGGTTCAATATCAGAATTTTGCACGGCGTGATCACATGCTCAAAATCACAATTCGCACAGCGTGGTCACGTGCTCAAAATAACAATTCGCTCAGCGTGGTCACAAGCTCAATATTAGAATCTTCCTGGCGTGGTCACAGGCTCAATATCACAATTTGCCCCGTATGGCGATGGGCTACTAGTCCAATCCATATTACATAGAAAGTAGATATATAAGAATACATGTACATGATCAAAGAACATCAAGTTTAATACTCCTGGACTGGTATTAGTGACATGCTAAGGTGTACGCATGTGCAAAGTGTGCTATCATCGCTCAATCAGGCAAACACATCATGAAAGTAGCAATTGCCAGGTTCAATCAGGAGATTAATGTCACGACCCAAACTGGAGGGCCATGACTGGCACCCGGGCCATACTTGCCGAGCACCAACGCAAATTTTATATAACTTTTGTTATTATCTATAAGGGCGATGAGATCAGTAAAAATGATAGACATGAATCCAAAACAACCAAAAATGGCAGACAACGGCATGAACATATATGTCATGAGCCGACAAGGTTGTCATGAATCTACGTATAAGGTACGAGTTGATAAGCTGCCATGAGAGACTATACAACAAAAATTAGTCGACAAGGAAATCCAAACTATACATGAGTCAACACATGTCTATGAGCCTCCAAAGGAACATAAGTGATGTAACATTTTCGGAACAGGACCCCGGCATACCCATAACGCCTATAACAAAAATGCATACCAAGACCGCGGCAAGTCCGGAGAAGGGATCCCGCCAATGATCGCTGAACTGCACAGCCTACTGTGGTGGGGGAGCTTCTCCTACCTGTCTATCAGGACCTGCAGCACGACATGCAGCGTCCACAAATAAAAAGACGTCAGTGTGAATAAAGTACTGAGTATGTAAGGTAGGAAAGCATAAGTAAGAACAATAATGTAAAAAGGGATAGAGAATATATAACCTGTAACATCTACGTACCTCTGAGGGATACTGACATGAATGCATGATGCATATATATATATATATATACACACACACACATAAACTTTTAAAACATATGTCTTTGTGGGCATCATTATCATCATATCATACCCGACCCTATTAGGCTCAGTAAAAACGTACCCGGCCATCATAAGGCTCGGTAGAATCATACCGGCCACATGGAGCTCGGTAAAACCCAACTGAGCAGTGGTTGCACAATAGGTGCCGTACCGGGCTGACTATAGCACGGCTCGGTAGAGTAAAATAGATACATATATATGATGCGTGATGGACTCATTGGAATCACTTTTTGTACCTTTCGGAGTGATGTAAGGTCGGTATACTCCGTACATATTATCAGGACTAAATCCTCATCAAGAATCTTATAAGAATCAGGAAGTACCAAGAACATTGATAACATAAGAATAAGAGAAGTAACATCAACATCAATCGTTCAATAAGAAGGGAAACAATGTAAGTACTGCTTGCCTCTAAGAGTGGAGTATCTTTGGAAGCTCGTTCATAACATTATGCACAATCTAAGTCGTGCAAAAGAAGGAAAGGGATAGCCTCACATATCTTGTATATACTGCCCAATCTCAAGCTATGGAAATGCCACGACTCCTTAGTCTACAATTAGAGAAATGACACTCTCATTATCGTTTAAGCGTCGTAACTATTATGTATCAACCGTAACCTATTTTACGATGAAACGGACAGCACCTCCCCTATTTATATAACTTCCCACAAGTTAAAAAAATCAGCAAACAGCCCAAACAACATCAATAATAATCATCTTGAGCCTCCCAAAACAGTCCACCAACCAACAACATTACTAGCAAGCCTTTCGACATATATCTCACAAGTTCTAGCTTCAACGACTTAGCCGTAACTTGGGTAATCTTAAATACATGCAGGATAAGAGGTTCGTTACCTTTAAACAGAATGAACAACTCCAATTTGACCTTAATTGACCACGAAATATCCCTCCAATGCTGCCACAAAAACAAGGGAGCGAAGCTAGCAATCAATTAGGGTTTTTCGGCACTAGAATCACTTTAGAAGGCTTGAAATCACCTAGGTTGATATTAAAACTTGAAGGAGTATTTTACAGAACATAAAAAACTTAAAAAACCTCCCACACGAGCTGGAACGGCACAAAAATCAGCAACAACAAGAAGAATAAGGAACTTACTAGCGGCACAGGATTCCCGACACTTGATTTGTGTTGTTTGCCCTTTGTTTTAGTTTTGGATCATGAGAGAACCTTGAGAGGGTGTTCTTAGGGTTATAAGGTCTGCATATACTGAAAACAATGACTTAAAACCGGGGTTGAGGCATGTAATATGCATCTACAAGTCTTAACCACCTATGTGGGCCCCACCGAGAGCTGCTTGGCGCAGTCTCGCGAAAACGCAAATAAATCTCAACTCGGAGATCGTATCGACACACAGTTTAATGCGTTAGAAACTAGACTCATAGATCTTCAATTTGGTGGGTAGATCACCCCGTAATTCAAAGTAAATTGGGAGAAAAGCTTAGTAACATTGACCTAAAGTATGAGTAAAATTATGAACGTAAGTTGCGACAACTTATGTCAACTTTTATTTCATAACTCATTTGACTTCAAGACTTATGAAACTGGTATTATATGATTCAAATACCTTAAAACATAACCTCTTGGTAATATTAAACACCTCTAGATTTACCCTAAAATACGAGTTACAACATCCTTGATTCGTTTAACTTCTAGTGCTTGTTAACCACTCTTATACACCCTTGTATCATTTAAGACCAGTAGGACTAAATTCTTATCATCTCAAAGATAATCTCTTCTCGGACCTATGTAGACTAACTTACGGCGTAAGCTAACGTTTGCAAATATGGGTTGTAACATTTCCCTCCCCGCACTAACCTCGAAGTCAGCCCCTTCAAGTCGTAACTGATCAACAATTATGCCTCATACCAAAACAAATATAACACATGTCTATGCAATCTGATCATCGATATCAGACTTTCCCACTTGACTCAAAGCCATAGAACATAGCATCTGATAACCACAATACGCTACTCCATAACTATCATGATCTCGCACTATAATTTAACTAGATCCTTCATAAACTCATGCAACATTAATCATAAAATACCTCAAATCATCTACTAAGCGCATATTCATCCTTGTGACAGTCGTGCGAACTTTTTCAAGCGGTCCAAACTCAAAATGCAACACATATAACCCATTGGTAGAAAGAAAACTCTCCATAGAAATATTACAAGGACCATATATCCGTAGACCACCATCGTAGGAGATAACCCACCTGCTTAGCCTCAAACTGGCATTTCTCAATGACCCTATCATAGTCACAACCATTATGGAATTACTTGATCCTCCCGAGTATGAACTTGTCAACAAGACATAAAAATCTACTTTATTCCACAAATGTGCAACTGAAAGATCCCTCAACACACTCGAAACTCGAGATTGTACAACATATCAAGAAAGAAATCAAACATCCATCCCAAGAAAAATTCTTCTCGTCACATCGAAACCATCTCAGCACAACAGTCACATAATACTCATCACATGGCTATCCGACCACTCATTGACCTATAAATTCCACTCCTAGGGGCACTAGCGGACATATAAGTTCAAAATTACATACTCGCACAACTGAAACCACCGAGCCCAAGCTGCGGTCTGAACCTGGCCTCAAGTCCTCCAGACTGGCCTATCTCCACAACACAGAGAACACATCTTGCACCTCATCCACGATATCGACAAGTTGTTGTTGCATAGCTGGTATAGAGTGCTCAACATAACATACGAGTGCATGGAAGGAAATCAAAGATATATGCTTCAAGCTGAATCAATGCCACACGATAAAAAAATAAGGATGGGAAAATTCCTACACGCCCTATAGCTTCTCGAGGATAGGTATGGACGTCATCCACAAGACTCTACTAGACACTTGCTCATGACTTATAGAACCTGTGAACCTAGAATTCTGATACCAGCTTGTCATGACCCAAAATCTACCTAGTCGTGACGGCATCTAACTCAATCTGTTAGGTAAGCTAGACAATAGATAACACAATTCTAATGGAGATTTATAAATAATGAATAAATGAAATAATTGAACTTCCATATAATATCCCAAGGATTGGTAGTACACGTCATGAGCCACTAAGATTTAGATTTACAAAGTTGGTACGAAAATAAATATAACATTTGTTTGGAATATTCATATACAGAGTACGAATCTAAAACTATCAAGGGCAGATCTTCAATGCCAGCTCATATCATCCACAGCGTCTCAGAATGAAGGTGCAAAAGTGTTGTATGAGTACAACCGACTTCATGTACTCAGCAAGTATCATAACTAATCTTGGTGAGGCAATAGTGGCAAGAATTATAAATGATACTCGCTAATGACCTGTTCAATTCATATATCTCACAAGTACACAACAAAAATATTATCAAGTCATAAACCACAAATAAAGATTCCTCGATTCCCAAAGATAACGTAACATTCTCTTTTTCAGATTATAATCCAGCATATAAAGAAGATATGTGTATAATGTCATTATATCATCAAACTTGCATATAGAGAAGATATGCATGATTAAACAAGTTAAGTCGCACGGATTCACACATAGAGAAGATATGTACTGTGTTTCATCTCATCAAGTAAGGTGGCATATAAAGAAAATTTGCATAAAGGCATGTATACACTCTGGAACAAGAAAATAGAGAAGAGATGCAGTAACATCACGTATACATCCAAAGAAATTGCAAGTAGAGAAGAAACGTAACCAAAACAAACACTAGCTAGTTTTCCTAAGAAATACAATAACCGAACCAAACCACAGATCAGTTTTCCTCACACCGCGAGTACACGATCAACAGAGAAACATGAGAAGGTGACCCTAAGGGGATGGATCCTTATCCACACGATGTACGGACAACTCACGTGCCATAAATATAAATCGCACGATGTATTCATGTGCTAATAATCACAATTTCACGATATATTCACGTGTCAATAATCACCACCGCACGACATATTCACGTGCCAATAATTACAACCACACGGCGTATTCACGTGCCAATTCACGTGCTACAGTCCAATCCTTATCACACAGAAAGTAGATATACAAGGTTACATCTTCATGAACAACGAATATCAAATTTCATATTCCTGGACCGGTAAATGTGACATAATGAAGTGTATGCATGTGCAATATGTGCTACTATAGCTCAAATCGGCCAATCACATCACAAAAGTAGCAATTATCAGGTTGAATAAGGAGATAATCTCTATGTAACCTCAAACATGTTTCAAATAGCTCGAAAAGGGGTACAACATAAGAAAAATAACAAATTGAAGCTTAACAATCAATTAAGGACATATCATAGACTAAGCACTACTCCGGGCATGAATAATATCCTGGTACATGCATATGGGCTCAACCCAGCACATGTACGCCACCCACAGCACATAGCTATTATAAATAACTACGGCAGCTAGTGCCTCAATCAAGTTTAATAAGATACTTACCTCAAACAAGCCAAATCTGTACTCAAAAAATGTCTTTCCGTGCAAATCGACCACCGAACGGCTCGATCTAGCCAAAAGCAACTCAAAAATATCAGATAACACCATAGGAATCAAACTCAATCGATAAAGGTTGAATCTTTAATTAAATACTCAAAGTCAACAAAAAAGTCAACTCAAGCTCGAAATTGGAAAAAAACTTACAAATTCCAACAATCCATTCGAATACGAGTCCAACCATGCAAGTTTCACCCAAATCTGACTTTGAATCGATGTTCAAATCTCAATTTTTCACTTTAGAATAGTTTTCTCAAAAACCCACAAATTTCTCTTTTAGATTCATCAGTTCAATGCCAAAATAAAAGATAGAATCATGTAAAATAATCAAATCCAAGTCAATAATACTTATCCCAATCCAAATTGTGAAATTTGCCTAAAACATTGCCCAAATCCGAGCTTCCAATCTCAAAATATGATAAAATGAGTAAAACCTTCAATTATAATATCTCATATGCACTGCACGGCAGTACCCTACACGATCGCGGTTGTACCCTCACGATCCCGATGCACAAAATACACCGCTACCAAAAATGGTCTCTGTGTTCGTGACCTAGACCACGTGAGCGCGATGATCACAAATTCTAGATCTTCCGCGAACGCGTCATGGACCATGCGAACACGAAGACAAGTCCACCAGCTCCCAGCTCTCCAATGCAAATGGTGATGCCCAAGCCCCACAACCTAGCAAACGCGACCCTCCGGTCGAGAATGCAAAGAGAAGAAACACCTAGCTCATATCATACACTATGTGATCGCGGCTACACCTTCACGATCGCAAAGAACATCTAAGGCAACAGAAAGCAGCAGAAAACCAGCAATCAAAGTCAAAGGAGAAATGGTCTGAAACCACCACGAAACTCACCCAAGCCCCTCGGGACCACGTCCGAACATACCCTCAAGTCCCAAAAGATAACATGGACCTACTCGATGCCTCAAATCACACATAATAGTATCAAAACTACGAATCACACCTCAATTCAAACTTAATGAACAATTTTAAATTTTTAAATTCTAAACTTATGCCAAACACTTCTAAACAACTCGGAATCACCTCAAATTTTTCACACAATTTTCAAATGATATAATAAGCCTATTACAACTCCCGTAACAATGATTCGAACTCGATAATATCAAAGTCAATTCCCAGTCAAACCTATGAACATTCCAAAATTTTCAAATTGCCAACTTTCATCAATTTGAGCCAAAACCTTCTAGTAACATCCAAATACAATTTCAGGCATATGCCCAAGTCCAAAATCACCATATGGATCTAACAAAACCGTCAAAACTCCAATTCGAGGTCAAATACATAAAAGTCAAACGTGGTCAACTTTTCTAACTAAATGCTTCCAAATCGGGAATCATTCTTCCAAATCAATCCCCAAACTATTCAAAAATCAATACCGATCATACACGCAAGTCATGATACTTTATACAAAGCTACTCAAGACCTCAAATCACCAAACAGAATGCATATGCTAAAAATGACCTATCAGGTCGTTACACAACATCTTCAAATTTGTACTTCTTTTCAAAAGCATTTCACAACTCTTTAGAAGTTTTCATGATTCTATAAATATTGTACAATCCATCTTCCAAACTACTCAAAATATAATTTTTGCACAAGAAGTCAGAATGCTTCCATGTCTCCTTGACCACAAAATGCTCATTACCTAGAGCTCCTTATGCTAATACCAAAACGTCCTTGCTAATAAAGTGCTACAAACTGAGCGTGGTCAAAAAGAAGAACATCTTCTACTGCCACGCGCTTGAAGTCCGTACCGAAATATTTTTCGGGCTTTTCTGTCGGTGCAGAAGTTAAGCAGCTTGACGAGGCAATATATAGCCACCACCGCAACAAAACTATTTTTGTATTCCAAATTCGATGCTATTTTTCTGTAAAAGAAATGACACAAAGAAGTTTAGTAAATAGTCGAAGTTTTATTTTTCAAATCGAATACAAAATGAATAGAAAATTACAAAGATTTTAATTTCGTAAATGAGTATAAGGTCATAAAGTCTTTAATCTCAACTAAGGAGTAGAAAATCTGAAGATTTTAGTCTCCAAACCAGGAGTAAAAATCACTAGGATTTAGTCTCCCACAATAAAAATATAGCAGTTATATATAAACTCATCAAATCTGTTTTCCTCCTCCAATATCAGACAATATCTTTTTGTAAAAAAGAAAAAATTAAAATTTTATTTTTTTTCTCCATTTTCTATTCATGCTACTTTTAAGCCAAAAATTCAACAGAAACCATAATACAAAGTAGTTATGAAAGGTTAGAAAATTTTACTTCGGTCCCCTAATTTTTCATGACAGAATTATATTTAGTCCATGACTTTTGTCGTCTTCGAAAAGGATCATGTAAAAATCATCTCTTTTCTTTTACAGAAATGCTAGAGTAAGCAAACATACTACATAATTGAATATTGAGTTTGACATTAAAGAAGGACACCATACTCGTCCAGAACCGAAGGCCAACGATTTGCATTATATGCGCGCGGACGCTATCACCTCCCAATCATAGATGGTCAACATAAATTAATTCATTCTTGTTGAGGGCAAAATGTTGAATGAAATGCAGATAAAATATCTTTAAATTATAATTCTTGAAAAATCCTAAAACATTATCTCAAGGTTATCAGACTAGGTGAGAGTAGCAGCACAATTACATGGGTCCAAAGAGTATAACATATATAACTGAAGTTTTTAGTGTAAAAGTAAAAGTAGCTCAAAAATTACTGTAGATCGCACGTTCAAATTTTAAGTGTGTACATATGTGTAAATAAAAGAAGTTCGATATATTATACCAACTAATGATCGCACGTCTGACCGTCTGTACAGATACATAGTCAATTTGTTTAAGCCTCTAAAATTAGCTTATTTTAAAAAATTACTTTTAGTGAGAAACAATTTGTATTTGACTAATCAATTTAAAAATACTTTTAGCAGTAATTAGTATTTGGCAAATCTTTTAAATGAGTTTCTAAATGTATTTTTTCGAAAGTATTTTTCAGAAAAGTACTTCTGCGGAGAAGTTATTTTTTTTTACTTCTCAAAAATAATGTATGCTTTTATTCAAAAATATTTTTGTTTCCTTCTAATTAGTCAAATATCTTAATTTTGAAAAAAATACTTTTGATTGAAAAAAAACTTAAAGGAAATAGGCTTATAGTATGTGACAAAAACTTTATAGTTGAGAGGATTTGTGAGTAAAAATGAAAGAATGAGGGAGTATTTATAGTTGAGAATAGATAAAAAGTATATTTATAAAAAGTTTGGGGTTAAAATAAAGTTTGGGGGCCAAATGACTATTTTTCTAAAAATAAAACGGCCAAAAATTGGCCCAACGGCTAGATTTTAAAAATCTGGCCGTTGGCCTTTTTTTAAAAAAAAAAATTTAAAAATTAGCCGTAGGGCCCTGCCTAGATCCGCCTGGCGGTCCCGGGCCAGACGGTCCCGGGTTCATGGGCTTGGTGGAAGGGACCGGCCCGTGGTGAGTTTTTGCACCACTAAGGCCCAGGCCCGTTTGGACCGGCCCACGAGACCCGTTTGACCCACAAGGACCGCGGTCCCGGACCGGACCCGGACCACTTTTCAGCCTTAGTTTTAACGATGAGCCAAAGATGTACATAAGAAAGCTTTTCCCTTTGATCAGGTTGATCTTTTGATGTGATGTTTTCTCAAGAGTCCTCATGGTATGGATGAAGGCCCCTATTCATTTAATTTTCCAGATGGATGAATGTTTTGTGGTTCAGCTTTGCGTGGGGTTTAATTGACAGTTTCTATCATTTGCCTATTGTAGATTTTTTGTCTATTTAGCAAGAAAACTCAACCAAATCCCCCTTTATATTAACTTAATCTTGATTTGAACAAGCATGATGTCACGATCCAAAATCTCTCTCATAGAGTTGTGATGGTGCCTAACATATGCTTGCTAGGCAAGTCAACATTAGCTAATTCCATTTAACAATTTAAAATCAAATAATTAAGAATATAAGTCTGAAATCTTGTAATATAATAATCAGAAACCAACGCAGTCTACTCTAGATTCAGAAACTGGTGTCACAAGTACATGAGCTGCTAAAAGTACTACAAATAAGGTCTAAGATAAAATACAACTGTTCGAAATGAAATAAACAGCATAGTAGATAAGAAAGGAACTTCAGGGTGCTCTATCTCAAGTCTCCTGATAATGACAGTCCGAGCAAATTTTCACTAAGTGTCGCTGAGACCAACATTGGGATCTGCACAAGAAGTGTAAAACTATAGTATGAGTACAACCGACCACATGTACTCCGTAATTGCAAAGCCTAACCTCGAGAAAGTAGTGTCGAAGCTATAACAAGACACTCACTATAAACCTGTACGAGCTTAAGTAGAAAAATAAAAATGGAATATAGAAGCAACAATTGAAATGAAAACAGGACAAAACAAAACACACAACAGAGGGCCCTAGAATATTATGTATGCTCAGATTCACAACACAACATGGGAACGGAATTAACAACCAACAACAATCGTAATATAACTTCTCCATTGTGGCGCGCAACCCGATCCACACATATATACCACTATCATTTGTGGCGTTGTTACACCCCATGCTTATCCCCTCCCGTGAACATTAGAAATTTATAAGGCTTTCAAGAACGGCCAATCAGTTGGTGATGCGTATAGGAATTAAGGTGATATGTGCTTCATTGAATTTATGCTAGCTATCCCACCGAATGGAATGGACGGCGTGGGGCAACCCGTTTAGTACATCGGGGCAGTGGAGTTTTTAGACCGAAGATATATAAAGAAAGTACATCTTCCTTCTTTTCCCTTCTACAAAAATCACCAGTTTTGTTTTTTCCCGAAAATGCTCTCACATTCTCTAAGAGCTCTTAATGATGCAAATCAAGTAAAAGGCAAACCTGGCAAAATTTAACGTAAATATTCTTGTGAGTATCACTGTAGCACATGTCTCCTTATTGTGCTGATTTTGAGGATTTCCTTAAAGGTGAAAATAACTGCCATAGTAGAGTAAGAACCGAAGAAGCAAGTGAATTCCTTAAGAAATGTATGTAAGGAAGTCTTCTTTTTATTTTTTTATTTATTTATTTTTTTTGCATGGTTTGATATAAGCATATCTTTCTATTTGATCCTTATGGTGTACTCCTGAATTGGTCTAAGTCCTTCTTGAAATATTATTCATGTTTATGTATGTTCTTCACCGGTGGCACTTTTTGCCCAGTCTAAGATGTCTCCGGATAATATCATAAAGTTGTGAAATGTCATTCACTTTGAGTCTTGCGTTGATGTCTCATATAATTGACTTTGTATCATACTTTCATTTCTATGTATTTATTTTAATAAACAGAGTTTGGGATTGGGTTCAGAATGATGAGTTACACGTTATGACCGAGTCCCCGATGGCACCAAGTATGAAATGATGTGTTAGAAAATATCATCGAGCCTCAATGAGGCCATGTACGAATAATGTGCTGTGTAATACCACCGAGCCCCGGTAAGGCCGTGTACGAAATGATGTGTCAACGTGTTATTACTGAGTTCTCTCTCCGAGGCCGGGTATGATATGATGCGATATGACATAATGGGTCCCAAAGAGTGTTTAAGTATCACGTGATACAACATACGCCAAAGGGTGGATTTATCTTTATAAAACTAGTATGTACTTATATGTTACACCCCATATTTTCGTACGTAAAAGTACGTCGTAAGTTGTGAGTTCTATAGATGATGTTCTAATTGGGAGAAGAAGCGACCACACAATATCTAGAAGTTTTTCATGTTGTTGTTGTTGGATTGTTTGGCTGTTTGAGGGTGAATTAGGAGATGAATAGGAGGTTAGAAGTCCTCCAATTGTACTTAATATCATTCTGGACATGTTGTCAAGTTAATGAATGGATGACTTTGGGGTTAAAGGGTTCAAAAGGATTCAATCTGAGCTTGTCGCTCGTCGTGTTAAATAGTAATTTCGTTGGTGATGTCTGCGCACTTGTTGTTGTGTAGATTGATTTGTGTTGTTAGGTTGTTGCGTGTGTTGTGGTGCTAAAAGTATATAGTTAAAGGTTGTATGTGTTCTTGTTATTTTTATAGAGTTGGGGAAAGCAAGGAAAATAGTAGAGATGCTGCCCGTTTTAATATAAAATAAGCTTGTTGTTGGTTGTACGATATTTGCATCTTTCGTAGCTTAACGATAGCATTATTATTGTTGTTATAGATTAAAGTTCAATGAGATGATTTCAACATGGTTATTGGAATGATTATGATAAGTTTTGTTAAGGCTAAACCTTTCTTTCATTTTGGCATGATCCCGTAAGTACATGCATTTGATAAAAAGACATAAAGAGAAGTTTGTACTCCTGAATTTATGTACATTATCCTTGTCTCGTAAGTTATATTATTGTCCCTTATCAGGACTTTGTATCCAGTTAAATATTTTCTTCTTTCAATCAATAGAGCAGAGAGTCTATATACATACAGTATTTTCACCACCACGAGCTATAATCAGTTGGTTGGCTCTTATTGAGCAACCTTTGATCAGATGGTAAGTTATATACCTAGCCTACTGTGGCCGAGTGCCTACGAGCGAGCCTAGAATGGATGAGATATCGAGCCTTGTATGGCCGAGCGCCTATTAGCGAGCCTACAACGGCAGAGCAGTTACACATACCAAGCCTTATAGGGCCAGACATCGATTTTACTTACTATATTGAGAGAGTTGAGTCAGTATCAGCACGTAAGCATATATTCATATCATCTTTGACTCCCAGTTACTTTCAGTTATCATATTATAAGTTCAGTCTCAGCTTTCAATTATTCTATTACCTTACATACTCAGTACATTATTTCGTACTAACGTCCCTTTTGTTGAGGATGCTGCATTTCATGCCAGCAGGTTCTGATAAATAACCGAATAGACCTTCCTAGTAGACAGAGCCAAACATCAGCCTGATTGAGGGCTATCCCTCCCGAGTTCACAGTTACAGAGCGGTACGCTGGGGCCGAGTATGGCACCGAGTGCCGGCAATGCCTCCCCAGGTTTAGGGTGTGATATTATGATTCGAGGTTATCACAGTGTACGTCCACGGTGGCTTGTCTTCGGTATTCAGGTTGAAGCTGTGTATCCATATCTCTTATGTTATGTCTTCGGTTTACATGCATATTATCAGCTTTACATACTTAGTACATCGTTCGCACTGACGTCCCTTTCTTTTGGATGCTGTGTTCATGCCCACAGGTACAGAAAGACCCGGTGACGTCCCTCCCTAGTAGGGTGCTTGATTCAGCTGTTGGTTTTCGCACTCTACTTCTCCTGAGTAGCTGCTCAGAAGTCGATAGGTACGGAAGTGTATGTTCAAGTCATTTTAGGTACGGTGCGGCCCTGTATCGACCAAGTTATGTATTCAAGTACTCTTAGAGGCTTGCAGACTAGTGTTCGGGTGTGTGTGAAAGTTGTTTATGACCTTGTTGGTAATAGTTGTGTGTATATATATACAAAATATATTTATTCTACAGTTAGTTGTGATCACTTAAGTTTTGGTATTTCACTTGGAGGTCTTGTCGGCCCGGATTTCATGCTGAACGGGTCTAAGTATAGATGTTGGTTTGCACGGGCCTTCAGACATCGTGTGCTGGCCGCACCTCCCGAGGTTAGGGTGTGACAGGTGTGCAACCGATCCCATATACAATATCAATGTCGTTGCGGCATGCAATCCGATCCCAAATATCATTTCAATATCTGTTGTGGCGTGCAACCTGATTCAAAATATCATATCAATATCTGTTGCGGCAGGCAACCCCATCCGATACATAACATATATGTACAATGCTAAAACCAACTATGACATATCTCACAACGAAATGCAAAAAGGGAACTAAACAAATGAAGTATCTAATACAGTTCAATATTCATAGTAGAGTGAAATGGAAGCAACTAAGGAAATTAAGCAGAAAAAGTCATAAGACAAGTAAAAGCGGCTAACTAACAACATATAAAAGCATAAGCTAAGTAAAGACGGCGAATAAAAGAATACATGGATATATGGAAACATATATGAGGAATAAAGGAAAACATGAATTTAACAAGGCAAGTAGCAATTGAAGCACATAGCAAATAATAACATGGAATAAAAGAGAGCATGGTCTAAATGAAAACATGCAATTAAGTAACCCGCCCCATATGCTTGACCTATGACAACGCATATACATTTGTCACCTTGCACATACGTTGTACCCACACATAAACTAAGTAGCAAATAGACCTAGCAAGTCCTAATTCCCTCAAGTCAAGGTTAACCACGATAGGTACCTCTTTCTGGAATCAAATCAACAATCAACAATCAACCATGGCCTTTCCTTTAGAAGAAGCCTCTAAGACAACTGAATCTAGCCAATTATCATTCAAATAATCCAAAACAAGCTTTAGATACTACCCACAAATAAAAAAGGTTCAGTCTTTGACTAAATTGAAAAGGTCAACCCCAAGCCCACATGGTCGAAATCCATAATTCGGACCAATTCCAATTACCCATTTATCCTAAAGCTTAGTTATGTAATTTGTTTCAAAATCCAACCGCAATTCGAGGTCTAAATCCATCAAATCTCTTTCTTATCTACTATATTCCATGATTCCATCTTCGATTTTAGCATTTGATTGATGATTTTAGAAGAAAAATTGGAGGTTTTTGTCTAAATTTTCCTAAAGTGAATATTTAAGATTTGAACATCGATTTGGAGTCGGATTTGAGTGAAATTAGTATGGTTGAACTCATAATTGAATGGGTTGTCGGAATCTGTGAGTTTTGTCGAGTTTCGAGGTACGAGGTTGGGGTTGATTTTTGGTTAACTTTGAGTATTTGATTAAATATTCGACCTTTATCATTTTTGTTGGATTTCTTTGGCGTTATTTAATGTTTTGAGTTGCTTTTGGCTAGTTTCGAGCCGTTCGGAGGTTGATTCTCGCGGGATGACATTTCAAGAGTATTGTTTGGGTTTCCCGGTATTTGATTTGGCTTGTTCGAGGTAAGTAACATTTCTAATCTATGATTTGTGGGTGATCATCCCTGGGAAATATGTTATCTGTGATGTGTTGGGTGAAGCACATACTAGGTGACGGGCGTTGGGCGCACACTGGGGTAATCATGATCCGAGTTGACTTCTAGACTATTATCGGATTGTTTTGTTTCTATGTCTTGTTATATCCGTGTTCTTTCTACTTATTTGATTATCTGAGCTGTTATTCATGTTAGAAATCATATTTCGGCTATGTAATTATTTGGTTGAGACTTAATGAGACAATTTTTTTTTATTTTGGGCTGTCTGATTTAACTGAAATTATACACTCAGTCGTGATTCATTATCTACATATCATATCTCAGTCTCTGTTCATTACTCGTTATTACATCACACGTTGTTGTTACTTTCATATGTGGTATTATTTGGTTTGAGTGATTTAAGATTGTTGGACCTTGAGAATTGAGAGGTAAATGACTGAGGTGGGCCTGAGAGCCATATTGAGAGAGTGTTACTTGGATCGGGCTGTATGCTACAGCAGACCATATTGGCTTTATTATTATTATTATTATTATTATTATTATTATTATTATTATTATTATTATTATTATTATTATTATTATTATTATTATTGTTATTATTATTATTTGGATCGGGTTGCGTGCCTCAATAGGCCTTATTGGCTTACTATTATTACTATTATTATTCTGTGGATCGGTATACACGCCACAGCATGCCATATGGCGTTTGCTTAGCGCTTGGGTAGGATCCGCCCCTCCAGAGTCTGACATACCAGCAGTGAGCGCAGGCACAATGATATATATATATATATATATATATATATATATATATATATATATATATATATACACACACACACATGTGGTTTTTGGTGAGATGTTTTTGAGCCAGGCATCCGTACAGTGCTGAGTGTGTGTGTGTGTGTGTGTGTGATGGAGTGGGGGTATTAAGCCGGGCAACTTGAGTGGACTGAGAGTGAGATTACTTGATGATATCTTCGTGAAATAATTTACTTCACATGTTCACATAGAGATGTATCTTTCTCATGCTAGTTGGTAATGTGACATTGATGGTTGACATGTATACTCGACATGCAGACATAAAGACATATTTTTCTCATGCTAACTGGTACACGAAGATTCTTATTTGATGTTGGGAAGTTGGAAACAAATACAGATTTTTTGATAAACTCATGTTTAAATTAATTCCAGTGGTAATATTTGGACTTGGACTATTATACCTGAAAAGCATGTCTATATTTTCATAATTGTGAACGAGTTAAGCATAATCTTTGAGTTATAGTTTTTTCTACCTTCATTATATTATTTCGAGTTAATATTGGTCTATTGGTGTTGGACTTTGACCATCTTCCGAACTCGTCATTTCTTTCAACCTGAAGTTAGGTTTATTACTTATTAGTACATGGGGTCGGTTGTACTCATATTACACTTGTGCACCTTGCGTGCAGATCCTGGAGCTAATGTTGTTGTGTATGGCGGGAGCTGGCATTGAAGATATACCTGCGTTCTGGTTATAGCTGTCATTTGTCCTTGGTAGCTTTGGATTTGCAAATCTTTTTATGTTTATTTCGAACATATGATGTACTTATTTCGTACCAGCTTTGTAAATTCTAAGTCTTAGAAGCTCATGACTTGTACTACCAATCCTTAAGAGTTTATATAGAAATTCAGTTATTTGACTCATTTACTCTTATTATTCTCATTTGAGTTGTGTTGATTTTTAATTGGCTTACCTTGCGGGTCAGGTTAGGTGCCATCACGATTAGTTGCATTTTGGGTCGTGACATGCGCTGAAACGCCCTTGGGTCACCCAGGACCCCAACTAAACATGCGTACAAGTCCAATTATATCATACTAACCTTCCAGAATCGTCAAAAATCCTATTCGGGATCGTTTACCAAAAATGTCGACCCGTGGTCAACTCTAACCTCATTTTAAGTCAAAAATAATATTTTCTTTGAAATTTCACATAATAGTTGTTCGAAAAACGACACGGACATGCGCGCAAGTTATATCTCATCCAATAAAGCTACGGAAGATCTTGGAACATAAAAAAGGAGCTAGTACTCAAAACGGCCTATCAAGGTCGTCACACATGAATGTTTGGATGTTGTGTTCTCAAATTACTTGCACACATACATGATACATAAAAGGTCCAAATATGCCTTTGTACTATACGAAATTGAGCACATTTAGCCTTCGCTAATACTTTAGCTCAAGAATGCTCTTACCGTCACATAGTTGGTCCATATATGCCCTTACAATCACATAGTTGGTCCATATATGCCATTTTCGAAACAGAATCCACCGAAACTAATTAGCTCTTTCGTTAATTGTATTAAAGCGTATTACAAATATTATTTCCTTTTTATTAGTACTTTTTTCTTTACCTTTCTCTTTTCTTTCTTCTTTTTTTCTTTTCTTCTCTTTTTCTTTCTCCCATATCCTATTTCCTCCATTGCTGATGTCTTCTCCATTTTTGTTACCAATATCACTTGACAAAACTCATGAATTCCTGCTAATTTTACTATCACAAACCCCACCACCTTCTTTACATATTCTCATATTTTTCATCACATTCAGCAAGACCGATCCTCCATTTCTGTTACCAATTTCACGTGATTTTATTCCTAAAAATCAAACCTACATTGCCAAAAGCTTCCCAACGAGAAGGCTTTGATTCTTCTGAAAAGAAGGAAGTGAAAATTGTCGGAGAAATTTTTTTGGTGGTGTTAATTGGGTGAAGGAAGGAATTCATGAGTTTTATCAAGTGAAATTGGTGACGAAAATGGAAAAGGCATCATCAATGGAGGAAATCGGATATGGGAGAAAAAAAGAAAAAAAAAGAGAAGAAAAGAAAAAAGAAGAAACAAAAGAGAAATGTAAAGAAAAAAAATACTAGTAAAAAGAAAATAGTATTTATAATACATAATACAAATAACGAAAGAGTTAATTAATTTGGATAGATTCTATTTCGGAAAGTGCATATGTGGGACTTTTCGTACATGATATAACAATATAGTAGTAGGTTGATCTAAAGTAGTACGAGGATAAGTGCCTTTAGACCTTAATCGGCGGTGTACGGACACATGATGCGTTACCCAAAAGACGCTAATTTCTCGCACAGCTATTCATCTCGCAGCTCGTATAGGCTCCTCCTCTTCCTTTTTCCCCTGCTCTTTCATTAAAACATTGTCTCTTTCTATCTTTCCTTTCCCAGTCTTTGTGTTGAAGTCTGTGTCTTGCATTACTGTTAACTTTTCTTACCCTCTATTCCCACTTTTTTCCCTTCTTGGCTTTTGCAAGCTGAAAGCTCCTCTCTCTCTCTCTCTCTCTCTTTTTTCTTTTTTTCCTTTTCTTTTTTAAATATCTCTTTCTTTATGCACCAATTTTGTTGATGAGATGAGTCAGCATATAGTAAAAAATAAGAAAATATATAAAAGAAAGACGATTTTTTAGTGAGATAAGTAGGGATTTGGACATAAAAATTATAATTTTAAAAAAAGTAATATTTGGAGTTAAGTTGAAAAATTATATTTGAAGTTTGAAATTATGTTTGGACATGCATTTCACTTGAAAAAATGCTGCAGTTGTATGAGAAGGAAACAAAAATTTCTGAAAATTTTGAAAAAGTGATTAAAATCGCCTTTTGGTTTTTGAAAAGCTCATTTTCAAAAAATTTTCAAAAACTTACAAAATGTTATGGATAAACATATTTTTGAAAAAAAAAAAAAAAATTTATGGACAAACGGGTTCTAAAACATGCATACGTGATGTGAAGTTGTAATACGAGTAACTAATTTTCAACACAAATCTCTCCAAAAGATCAGTAATAATTACCTCGAATCTAAATTTGAGTGTTTGTTTGTTTGTTATTCTTATGAAAATATGATAAACGTTTAAATCGACAAAATGAACTAACATAATTTGATTAATATAAATTAAAAATATCTATGATAGTTTCGTACTCAACCTCTAATTTATAATTATATGTATTAATGTACATCGAGTTTTGGTGTGTAACAGCTATATCTTTGGGAATTTTATTCTCTTGTGATTCATGGATACTATACCATTATTTTATTTCAAAGTTCTGGTAAATAAAATAATGTGTATATACTATTATTTACCCTCAAAATTGGATAACAATTGAATTTATATGTGATCTTAAGGATACGTGATCTAATTTGATACAAATGACGAATAATTAAATTGAAACTATAATTAAGTAATAAATGAAGGAATGTAAACCATCCGAGCTAAACAATGATGATCACGTTGGTTGGTCCTTCTTCGGCAGGAACCGATTACAATTAAAATTGGAACAAGATAATGAGACAATAATTCAGAAGACCAATCTATAGCTGTATTTTTTATGGTGATAAAATGATGCCCTTACAACTAATAAGATCCTCCTTTATAGTGGAGGAATCTTTCTTTAGATACAATTTTATGTTTGGCAAAAAATCTTGTGATTTGTTAATTGAACAATTCCCTTGATTTCAACCGTAATTTATGTCGTGATGTGCGGCCTATTACGGATATTTAGGCTTTCCAATATTTTAATCGATAATCTCCTCTAGAACATACTCGAGGCCAAAGTTAGTTACGAGGCCATGGGATCAGTGTTTATCGAGGGCGGATATTCTGACCTTGTGTTCTCCTTCGATATAAACTCGGGGCCAATCTTTCCCCTTTTAAGCTCAATCTTGTCGTGTAATGGTGAATACCGATTTTAGCCGTACAATATGATTGATACCGATTTCAGCCGTATACAACTATAATAGCTTAATAGCTTTCTAATTCAATGCATCCTCCACTTGCTCCTAGTTTCTATTTCATATTTAATCGAATAAGATCAGGAAAAAATAGTAAGGAACTTCAATCATACTAATAAATGAAAACTAGCACCAGTAGCTATAGCCTGATGGTAATTATTTCTAAGAAAGTGATACCAATAGAATCCAGTGGTTTTTGGAAACTGAAGCCAGCCACTATGTGTCTCCATCTTGCTAGAATCAATATCTGACACTATTATAAGCCTTCAATCTATTCCATCTCAATCAATCATAAGTCAACTCGCAAAACCCAAATTGTATATATATGGTTCTGATCGTTGCAGAATTTGTGGTTAATGGCAAAATATAGCTGGCTATGTCTTTGGATTTGGACAGTTTAATGTGTAAGCCGTTTGAAACTTTGACAATATGGAAATTTGTTCTAATATACTCTATCCGTTTCAATTTAAATAAGGTAATTTAACTCGGTACGGAATTTAAGAAAAAAAGAAGACTTATGATAATTGTAGTCTTAAAAGTTTTATCCAACCATGACATTTGTGTGGTTATAATAGTTTCTCATTAAGGATAAAATGAAGAATTTAAAGTTGAATTATTTTCAAATTTAAAAATATATTATTTATTTTGAAACATACTAAAAAGGACATTTGTGTGATTATAAAAACTTCTTTCTTTCTCTTTCTCTTCTGGGATAAACTATAGAACTCTAATAGACACACATATTATACACTCACTCTCTCTCTTTTTCTTAAGATAATACTTTGTAAACTTTCTAAATCATGTCCCTTCTTTTCTTTGCCGGGAAGTACTATTGATTCTGACGTTCTTTTTTATTCTTAGTCTAAAAGTGTCACCATACGATCAGTATGGTGGACGATCCCAACCCGATTGCCTGGACCTTGTTCTTATAGTTCCTCATAGTTCAAGATTCTAGAATGCTCTTGTTCCTATGTCTTACTAGGGCATTTCTATCATAGTGCCTGAATCGACAACACACTAGTCTCCTACTCTGGCACAAGTAGTTTCGGGATAACATAAGCCATTAGAGGTAATGAACCCTTTGCATAAATCTAAGAAAACTCCTAAAATAGTTCTGAACAGTTCTTAAATCGATTAGCTCCAACCAAAGGTATTTCATCACAATTCTTCTCAAAAAATTCTATAAATTCATACGAAGAAACTTCAAACACATTAGGATATTCTGAAAAGATATGAAAGTCATGTAGAATCCATGAGACGCCATTTATGGAAAACTTAGAAAATTCTTATGATATTAATTTCAAATAGTCATGAACACTTTTCTGCAATTCTAATAGATAACGCGAGTCCGCTCACTCCAATCAGAATCCATATTATCATTCTACGTGATTTAATAATAACTTGGGATATGATATTTGTGAAAAGCCAACTTTAGTAAAAGCATTATCTCGACTCACCTTAATTTTTTTTTAAGCACTCTCGTTGCTTCATTCCAAGGTATTCAACTGCTCAAATCAATCTCTGCACAATTAATCAAGAATCAATAGTAGAAGTTCCAAAATTTTCAACTTTCGAAACTCTAGGTTTAATTCTTCTCAATTTCTAGGGTTCCTAGTTAATCTATGTTTTTGTAGTAGTTTCTAGGAATGAATATCAACCATAATCTTTTTAACAATCATGGTTGAAAGAGGTTACGAAGCTTAGCTTGAATTACGAAATCTTAGGTTGGTGGAGAGATCTTATCTTGAGTTTTTGTTGAGAATCTAGAGATTTCAAGATGGATTATTATTAGAATTGATACTAATCTAGTGTTTGTAATTCTAATCCTTGATGAAAATCTTATCTTTGCTGGATAAGTGGAATCCTTGGTTGTTTCCCCATCAAAAAGCTCTCCAAAATACAATAGAATAAAATAATTTTCTCCCTCCCCGAAGTGCTTTTTTAAATTAGCGTTTTAGACCAAATTTGGCCTAGGCGCCACCCTGGCCGCAACATTAAGGGGGAACTTTAGAAACTTGAATTTTTTAACTTTTGGGAGCATTTTGGCTTGCTGCACTACACCTGGTGCCGCACAGGGCACCGCATCAAGGCATTTTCCAGAATGGTTCCGAAGAGTTTGGGATGGGTTGGGCCATGAATTATGGTAGTGCTGCTTTACATGCATGGGGAGTTCGTTGTGTGTTGTATTTTTTGTTCTACAGGATTGAGTTAATGAAAGGCTTCGGTTGATAAGATGTCTATCCTACTTATGGTTCAGAGTTAAGGATGGGATCCTCGTGTTTGCATGTGGATGAGTATGTTTAGACTGGGCTATGTGCCGCTGTGGGGTTACATTTGGATGAGTTTCTTTGTGGTTATTTTGTATGTTTTGCTTCTTCCTTGTGGGATGAATTCATAGCATGGTACCGATAGGGAGTTGTACCTGTTGGACTTGTCAGATAGTTCTCTCATGTGTCTCTCTTTCCATCTTAAGTTATATTCGAGTTGTTGCTAGTTGGGTAAGGATTGACACGTATGTGACTAGGTGGCATTTGATGTGGCTTATTGTTCGAATAGCTTATAGTGGATGAGATAAAATCATTGGACCTGAAATTAGTGCGGTTGGACATGGATAAGGTATGTTTGGAAAAGAATGTTGTTGATCAGCTTATAGCTTGGCGTTGGTTCTTGTTGGGCAAGAGAACTCCACGACTTGTTGATTGGGTGAGTGGTTGTGACTTTTCACATGTTTCTCACATCATTAGTAGTGTCGTAAAGGCTTGGAACAAAGATTTATTTGATATGAGGTTATTTACCGGTACTGGATTTTGTAATGGGTAGCTATTGTGGTCAGAGATGTTGTTATGGGCATATGAGCGGTGAGTTACATCATGTGGTTTCACCGTATGAATATATTTATGATTTGTTGTAGCTAGTTAAGGCCGATGCATTGTGTACATGTGGGAAATAGGTCTTTGGAGGAGCCCTGGATGTTGAACTTTGGTTATAAGGCTTATCAGTTAAGGTTGAAGGAATAATCTTCAGTTGAGATTGTGTTGACGGACTTGTATGGACTAAAGTGATGTGGGATCACCTGTACGTATGTGTATGGTGAGTTTATACAGTGATTGAAAGGCTCTGGAGCGACTCCTGGCATGTTCGAGGACAAACTTTTATTTAAGAGGGGGAGAATGTAACGACCCGACCGGTCGCTTTGTGTATTTGAGCTCCGTTTTCCCTTTTGAAGATTTTCGTATGTATATTTGTAGTTATGTGACTTAGGGGGTTAATTGGTTTGGTTCCGGGGAGGTTCTTGGGTTGATTTGGAACACTTGGTTCTTAGTGTAGAAGCTTAGGTTGGAAGTATTCATCGAGGTTTGACTTTGTTAAAACAACCCCATAATGGTATTTTGATGGTTTGTATGGTGAATTTGAACTTGGGCATATGTTCGGATTTCGATTTGGAGGTTCTTAGATTGATTTGGCTTTTTTTTTTTTTTTTTTAATGAATGTTGGCAATTTAAGGGTTTAGATTTCCCTATGTTTGACCATTGGTTGACTTTATGACTATAGGGTTCGGATTTCAGTTTCGGGACATGGAATATGTCGTTTTGTCATTTGGAAGTTTTGTGCAAAGTCTGGTGTCATTCCGAGTTAGTTTGATAGGAATAGAACACTTGTCTCGTGGGGTTATGGGTAGTTGAGGTCGACCCTTCGACTCGGGTTTTGACCGAGAAGGCTCGGGGTTGACTTTTGTTGAATTTTATTAGAATAGAGTCAAAATCTTAACTTTATTAATTGAAATTGAATTCTTTTGCATTGTCTGATAGTATTAAGTCATTTTTGTCTAGATTTGATTCGAGTGGAGGTGAATTTTAAAGGCAAAAGCATTTTTAGAGTATTGATTGAGGGCTTTTGAAGTTAGTATCTTGCCTAACCTTGTGTGGAGGAATGCCCCTTAGGATTCAGCTTAACTTGCTTATTTGTGATATGTGTAAAATGACATGTACACGAGGTGACGAGTGTGTACACAGTTGTATGTGCAATTTATGACCGGATTTGACTCGAGGTTGCTCATATTGCCTTGTTTTGAGTGAGAGGTCTATGCACTACATGTATCCACTTTGTTAGATACCTGAGCTTATGATCCATGCTAGAGATTAAGTTTTAGGATTGTATTTCCTTTATTTGCCAAGTTGGGTGTTTGTGAGATTGTTGCTAATTTGGGTTAGTTGAATTCATGGTTATATGTTGAACACCCATCCGCATTCCCTTATTGATTTGTCCTTGTGCACTGCGTTGGCAGATTGTGAGTTTATGTCTTCATGATAATTTTTGGCATGTTGTGTCGTAATGATTATGGCATATGTGGAATTGTTGGGAGGATTGTTCGGGTATTGGCACGGGGTTTCTGTCGTGCAATTGTTATTATTGATATCGCATATTTTGCGAGACAAGGCAGGCTATATTGGGTTTGTACATCTGGCGAGACAAGGTGAGATGACTTCTTAATACACATGCGGCGAGACTAGTTGGACATCTACTTTACTGTTGCACATGTGGTGAGATAAGGGTGACAATGTGGGGATGATATGTGATAGCTTGGGGGAGTTTTCTTGATGATGTCTATGTGGTGCTACAAAAAGAGGTATTCTTGTTTGCGCGTACGACTTCCTTATGTGTGTCATGTACTTTTACATGATTTGTTGTGTGATTTATAATATGTCAATCTATGCCTCTGTTATTACTTGATGATTTAGTTGCCAAGATGGATTTACCTACGCGGAGTTGTTACCTCATATTCAATTGAGTTGTTGGTAGCATAACGGATTGAAGTAAAGAGAAAGTTGTTAACATGTATTACTATATTTGATTCTTGAACATCTCTCTTGAATGTGTGATCGATAATTGGCATGGAATCAGACTATATGTGTGGCACGAGGTCTTTTCCATGCAAGTGTGATTTATATTGTGTCACGAGGTCCTTGCCGTGCGAGTGTGGTATATGTTATGGCACGAGGACTTTGCCGTGTGAGGATGATTGACAATGTGGGTACGAGGTGCCTTATGTGTGCCATTCTAATTAATGACTTGTCGTTGAAACCAAGTATTTATTTGTACTAAATTGTTATCGCTTGTTCTTATTAGATTACAGTTATTGCCTTATGTTATTCTTTCTATTTCCAGTCTTTGATATTTTGCACAAGTTATTTGACTAGTGAGTTGTCTTGGTTTGAACCTCATCATTATTCCTCCGAGGTTAGTCTTGATACTTAGGGGGTACCGACTGTGTGTCACGACCCAAAATCCACTAGTCGTGATGGCACCTAACCCAACCCGCTAGGCAAAACAATTAATAGTTAACACAGTTCTAATGAAATAAAATAATCAACAAATGGTATAACTGAATTCCATACGATGTCTCAAGGACTGGTAGTACAAGTCATGAGCTACTAAGACTTAATTTTTGCAAAAACTGGTATGAATTAAATACAACTTCTGTTTGAAATGTACATAAACAACTCCCGTCATCCACCACAGTTCAGCTCCAAGATCTGCACTCAAAGTGCATAAGTGTAGTATGAGTACGACTGACCCCATGTACCAAGTAAGTATCTTGACTAACCTCGATGAAGTAGTGACAAGACTTTTTAGTTAAAGATACTCACTGATATAACATGTGCAGTAGAATCACAATAGAAACGATACTAGAACATAATAGAGAAGAAAATAAGAACAAATATGTGAAGTATTAAGTGATTACTAGAAAATATTACGGTCAATATTTCTCAATATCACAACCAATCCTTTGTTGAAAGCGATAACCATCAACTACGGTAGTAAATCTAGAACTTTCATAGTGTGAGAAATGTACTCAAGATATCAAATCAAATGGCAAGGCAACACCCTTCGCGCATTTATCTCTTCCTCACCAAATATATGAATGTATTTCAAATCAAATGGCACGGAAAAAACCCTCGTGCATTTATCTCATCCTCACCAAATATACATATTATAGTACCAATTAAGTGAAAGAAATTCCAACAATGTTAACGACAAAATGGGAAGTACACTGGTGGCAGTAACGAACAAAGCAGTGCGCATGAACTACAGTAATAGACTAGGTGGGAGGCATAGAAGTAATGATAGCAATTGAGATAGGAGAACATCAATTTCACTAATTAACATGGTAAAAGGTTTAGACGAAAGTAAGACAAATGAGATATGGCACAAATGTAGATATAACAAAAAAGAAGAAAATCATGATCTTTATAAGCTAAGCAAATAGAAGGCGTGGATAACTAACATGGTAGAAGGTTTATGCAAAAGTGCAACAAATGAGAAATGGCATACAAGTAGATGTAACAAACAAAAAGGAAAGCATGATATTTATAAGCTAAACAGATAGAAGGCATTGATCATACATCAACATTTGAGGTAGAGGACAAAGGCAGAAAAAAAAACGACAAGTCACCTAAAAAAACGTAGGTGCAACAGTAACATCTCAAGATAAAAGCATAAATGTATATACAAGGAAAAGATATCACAATATAATGCATGTCTCTTGTCCTCGCCTGCACAAAAACACCCTTCGTGCCATGAACATATGATAATATAAAAACAATGGCACGACATCACCCTTCGTGCTTTTACTCTCGTCCTCACATGATAATGTAATTGCAATGACACGGCATCACCCTTCGTGCTTTACACTCTTCCTCACATGATAATGTATATGCAATGACATGGCATCACCCTTCGTGCTTCACACTCTTCCTCACCAAGCACATATATATCTATAATAAGCAAGGTAGAAAGCATGAATAACATCAAGGAAAGTGATTAAGCGAATATTCTAAATGAACATCAATCACAACTTTCAAGCTAACAACAATTCAATAAAACCTCAAGAACCTTATTGTTCAATTATCTCAACAAATCTCAAAAGCGATCTTCAACTCAAGTATAGAATCCAAATATCTAAAAAATAACGGTTGTAGAGATGTATTTGTGATTAGGTATAGTCATGACCGAATTTAGCACATCAATAGTTTCACAAAAATTCGCCAAATGTTAATCCAGTTATAGTAAGCTAAATCATGATTTCGAGCATGTAACTTCATATTCATATCAATCTAGGAGTTAAGTAAAACATGAAGCAAGAAGGTCACATACAACAACAAGAAACAAATAATCGTATAATCTACCCCCAAACATGATTAACCCTAACACATGCATATACGCTCGTCACCTCATATATGCATCACCTCCCATGTAGAAAAAAAATATCAATTAGTAGGAAAACTTCTCCCAGCAAAGTTAGGCAAAACACCTACCTAAAATAAGTCAAATCAATACACTAGAAGCGCCATCCCGCTCAAATTGACCTATGAACGATTCGAAACTAGCCAAAAGTAACTCAAAATAATCAAATTAAGCCATAGGAAGCAAACCCAAATGATAAAGGTCGAATCTTTAATCAAATACTCAAAGTCAACCAAAACGTCAAACCCGAGCTCGCATCTTGGAACCCCACAAAACTCACAAATTCCGACAACCCATTCAAATACGAGTCAAACCGTACTAATTTCACAGAATTCTGACTCCGAATCCATGTTCAAAACTCAATTAATCACTTTAAAAAAATTTGGACACCACCCCCCCCCAATTTCTCTTTTAAAATCATCAATAAAATGCCAAAATCAAAGATGGAATCATGGAATATAGTCAAAACCGAGTCAAAGATACTTAACCCAACTCAAAATATGATAAAATGACCAAACCTTCAAAATAGAGTACCTTATAAACACTATCCAGGTGAACTCTACGCGATCGCGGAACCAGCTTCGCGATCGCGAAGCACAAACTGCACTGCACTCAAATTACTCTTCACATTTGCAGCACATTCCATGCAAATGCGACTCACAGCTGACACAAAACTTCGCAAATGCACCTCCCTCTACGTGAACACGATGAAGAAGGCCTCCAGCTCTAGCTCCCAGCTCACACTACCCGACTGCGATTCCATATTCGCGAACGCAAAAAAGACTAGCCCAGTCGACCTCTCACGAATGAGAAGAACAAAAATACCCAGCTCCAGAATTCCTCTACGCGATCTCGAGCCTAGCTATGTGATCGCAATGCTCTGCAGACACATCAGCAATTAGCCATGCAAAAACTATCCGAAATGATCCGAACCACGTCCGAAACTCGCTCGAGCCCCTCAGAACCCTGTCAGAATATACCTACAAGTTTCAAAACATAACACAAACCTACTCGAGGCCTCAGATCACAAATAAAACCATCAAAATCACGAATCGCACCTCAAATCAAACTTATGAATTTTTGAACATTATAACTTTCAAAACGCGTGCCAAACCATATCAAATCAACCAGGAATGACCTAAATTTTTTCACAAAAGTACCAAATAATATAACAAAGCTGTTACAATTCTTGGAACCACAATCTGAACCCAATATCATCAAAGTCAACTTTCGGTCAAACCTATGAACTTTCCAAATCTTCAAATTGCCCACTTTCACCAATTAATGCCAAAACCTTCAAGAAACATCCAAATGCAAATCCGGAATACGCCCAAGTCCAAAATCACCATTTGGACTTAAAGGAACTATCAAAACTACGATCCGAGGTCAAACACACAAAAGTCAAACTTGGTCAATTCTTCCAAGTTAAAGCTTCTAACATGGGATTCATTCTTCCAAATCAATTTCAAATCACCTGAAAACCAAAATCTACAATTTACACGAGCCATAATACATCATATGAATCTACTCAAGACTTTCAACAGCTTAACGGAATATAAATTCTCAAAATGACCAGTTGGGTCGTTACACTATGGTTTACTCATAATACGCTTCTGCACATTCTTGTGCAGATTCAGGTACCTCAGATCATGCTGGTCGTTAGAGAGTGGTGCCGAGCTGTTGGAGACTTCAAGGTATACTTGTTGTTCCGTATTAAGGCCTATGAGTTCCCATTCTACTTCTTTTCTAGTGTTATGTCTTTCAAACGGTGATGTACATTTGAGACATATTATGTATTTGTAGGGCTTATGACTCAATATTATTGAGTTTTTGAACGTCGACTGTTGTATCTCTTATTTGGCTATGTTATGGCCTTTCTTAGCTTTTATTTACATTTTGAAGTTGTTATATTCTGTACAATATTTTCATGTAATAGGCTTACTTAGCCTTAGGTACTAGGTGAGATAACGATCCTCACATTGGGATTTTGGGTTGTGACAAGTTGGTGTCAGAGCTCTAGGTTTATAGGTTCTACGAGTCCTATGCAAGTTTAATAGAGTCTTGCAGATCGGTACAGAGACGTCTGTACTTATCTTAGAGAGGCTACAAAACTATTAGGAAATTTCATATCTTTCATTCCTATCATGCGGATTTATTCATTTTGGAGTTTGAGCCATTGTATTTCTATTCCCTCATAGATGGTGAGGACACAATCTGCAGCTACTGATGATGCTGCCCCTAAGTTAGTGTTGCTAGGGGTCCGGGTAGAGGTAGAGCTCGAAGAGGGCACGTGTAATACCTAGAGCACCTGCCAAAGCAATAGCTGAGGAGCCGCAAATAGCTCCGATTGGGGAGCACGCACCCGAGGTGCCTATTGCTACCCCTAGACTTCAAACGTTAGCACACTTTCTAAGCATGTTGGGACCCTAGCTCAGGTGGGGTTAATTCTAGTTGCACCAGCCACTTCACAGGTTGGGGGCGGCTCATACTCCGCCGTCCGTAACCTAGAGCAGTGAGCTCATGTTCATCAGGCTTCGAGTGTCATACCGATGCACCATGTGATTGTTTTCCAGCCCGAGGCCAGGACAGTTTCATCAGAGGAGTAGCAAAAGAGGTTAGATGTATTCTAGAAGTATCATCCTCCTCATTTCAGGGGTGGGATTTCTGAGGATGCATAGGGTTTCATAGACCAATGTCACCGTATTCTGCATACTATCAGCATAATGAAGTTGAGTGGGGTCGAGCTTACTATTTTCCAGTTGATGGGGCCATCATATAGATGGTGGCAGACTTATAAGGAGAGTAGGCAAGCTGGCGCATCGCCACTTAATTAGACTCTATTCACTCATCACATCTTGAGGGAGTTCATTCCACTGACCCTTCGGGATGCGTTGCACACCATGTTCGAGCAGTTGCATCTGGGGAGTATGACTATGTTTGAGTATTCTATAGGTTTATTGAGTTATCTCGTCATGCACCTACCTTGGTTTCCATTGTTAGAGAGAGAGTCTGCAGATTTATTGAGGGACTCGATTATAGCAACATATTTGGGATGGCACAGCAACTGGAGACTAAGACTCCATTCTGTTAGGTTGTGGAGATTGCTAGGAGGTTAGAGCGTATCTGCAGACCTAGAGGATCTATTGATACTTATTTTGTGGGTAGGGCGCATCATGGTAGAGGTTTTTGTTGGTCGACCAGCTCAACCTGCACTTCAGGTCTTACGTGGTACTCCAGTTATCCATGGGTCCCAGAGTACTCATTCTAGACAGTTCCCACAGCCACACCAAGAGAGAGGTTGCTTTGACAGTCAGGATATTAGGCACATAGTGAGAGATTGCTCCAGACTCCGGGCGAGTGTACCTCAACATTGTACTTAAGCTATGATTTCTGCTCTAGTTGCTGCTACACCTGCACAACTAGTTAGAGATGGGGGACCAGTGGCTAGAGGGCGTCCTGGGGGGGAGTCCAAGTGCATTGTTATGTTTTCCCTGTAGGACTGAGGCTACTGTACCAGATGTTGTCATTACAGTTATTATTCTGGTATGCCATAGAGATGCATCAGTGTTATTTAATCCGAGTTCTGTTTATCTGTATGTTTTATCCTAATTTGCTTCATATTTAGATGTGGCTCGTGATTCTTTGGATACTCTTTTTTATGTGTCTACACTCGTTGGGGATTCTATTATGGTGGATCGTGTCTATCATTCTTATTTGGTCAATATTAGGGGTCATGAGACAAGAGTTGATCTTCTGTTACTTAACATGGTGGATTGTGATATTAATTTGGGTATGGATATGCTATATCCGTATCTCACTGTTCTTGATTTTCGCACTAGGACCGTGACATTAGCTATTTTTTGAAGTTGAAGTGGATGACTATAGAGAAGGTCTTAATGGGTTATGAAGAGTTTGGGATGGGTTGGGCCACTACTTGCGATTGTGGTGCTTTACATGCATTTGGAGTCTATTGTGTGTTGTGATTTTTGTTCCACGGGATTGAGTTAATGAATGTTTTTTTTCGGTTGATGGGATGTCTATCCTACTTGTGATTTAGAGTTGACGATGGGATCCTCATGTTTCCATGTGGATCAGTATGTTTGGATCGGGCTACGTGCTGTAGTGGGGTTATGTTAGGATGATATTCTTTGTGGTTATTTTGTGTGTTTTGCTTCTTCCTTATGGGATAGATTCATAGCATGGTACCGAGGGGGAGTTGTATCTATTGCACTTGTTAGATAGTTCACTCATATGTCACTCTTTCCATCTTCAGTTATATTCGAGTTGTTGCTTATTGGGTATGAATTATGACGTGTATGACTAGGCGGCATATGATATGGCTTGTTGGCTGAATAGCTTATACTGGATGAGATGAAATCATTGGATCTGGAATTAGTATGGTCGGACTTGGATAAGGTATGTTATTATAAGAATGTCATTGATCAGCTTAGAGCTTGGCGTTGGTTCTTGTTGGGCGAGAGACTTCCACGACTTGTTGATTGGGTGAGTGATTATGAGTTTCCACATGTTTTTTCCATCATTAGTAGTGTCGTAAAGGCTTGGAACAAGGCTTTATTAGATATGAGATTATTTGCCGGTACTGATTTTTGTAACGGGCAGCTATTATAGTTGGAGAAGTTGCTATGGTCATATGAGCGATGAGTTACGTTGTGTGGCTACACCTTAAGAACATATTTATGATTTGTTCAACTAGTCGAGGTCGATACAGTGTGTATATACGGGAATTGGGTCTTAGGAGGGGGCCTGGATGTTGGACTTTGGTTCTAAGGTTTATTAGTTAAGGTTAAAAGAATAATCTTCAGTCGAGATTGTGTTGACGGATTTATATGGACAGAAGTGACGTTTGCTCACCCGTGGGTATGTGTATTGTGAGTTTATACAGTGATTTGATGGCTCTAGAGAGACTCTTGGCACGTTCGAGGACGAATATTTATTTAAGAGGGGGAGAATGTAATGGCTCGACCTATCGTCTTGTGTATTTGAGCTCTATATCCCCTTTCGAAGCTATCCGTATGTGTATTTGTGGTTATGTGACTTGCAGAGTTGATTGGTTTTGTTCAGGGGAGGGTTTTGGATTGTATTGGAATGTTGGGTTCTAGTTCGGAAGCTTAGGTTGGAAGTGTTGGCCAAGGTTTGACTTTTGTAAAAATGACCCCAGAATAGTATTTTGATGGTCCTAATAAGTTCTATGGTAATTTTGGACTTGGGCGTATATCCAGATTTTTATTTGGAGATTCATATGTTGATTTGGCTCTTTATGTCGAAAGTTTTCAGTTTAAAAACTAAGATAATTTCCTAAGTT
Source organism: Nicotiana obtusifolia (assembly GCA_002018475.1). Taxonomy (NCBI): domain Eukaryota; kingdom Viridiplantae; phylum Streptophyta; class Magnoliopsida; order Solanales; family Solanaceae; genus Nicotiana; species Nicotiana obtusifolia. The sequence goes on along the minus strand of MCJB01041145.1, from coordinate 252,905 downwards.
TTACCATGGGTTGACTATGTGGTTATCGGGTTTGAATTTTTGTTTTCGGACTTAGAATAGGTCTATTTTGTCATTTGAAACTTGTGCGCAAAGTTTGGTGTCATTCCGAGTTAGTTTGACATGAATCTGACACTTGGTTGTGATTTTAGCGGTTCTTGAGTTTTTTTTTTTTTTTTAAACAACTACCCTAGGCACATTGCCTAGAGGATATATATATATATATATTAAAATTAAAGAAATACAAAGTTTACAAAATGTTCAAAATTTGAAAATATGCAACTAATTCTAGATGTACTAATATTGCAAAAAACTATCTATTACAAAACGTATCAAAACCAACTTTCAATTCGTGAAGGCTTGCATATTCCCCGCCAACTACAAAACATAGATGCATTCAAATGGATTGGCAAACGAGAATCTCCAGTATCCTTCACATTGCATCATTGGTTGTGAACTGAGATCGATTATTAGTCGACCTTGACTCTCCTTCTGTCGTTTGGCAGAATTAGTGATGAAATTGATACGATGTCCTATAATACATTTGTCATAGAGTATTATCACATCTCCAGAATGAACATGTGTACATGTTAATACCACTGGAAAATGCTATAACATTCTATGAATTGTTCTGCATATAGGCCATGTTTCAACTACTGTGAAGGTCGTCTTCTGCTAGTTTTGAACCTTAAGCTGCTATCATTTGAATCTCTTCACTGTAATTGTGGGTTACTGTCTTTAATTCGACAGTGCTTTGGCGTCGATCTACTCTCAGTTGCCATCATCGATCAGCTCTTCTGATGTTAAAGCAGTTCCCTGAAGTTCGCAAAAAAAAATAAATAAATAAAATAAATAAATAAAGAAAGTCAGTTTCTTATATGTTCTCTGCTGCTTCAGTTTGATTCCAGTGACTTTGATGCTTATTTCCAGTGTTTTCATTGAGATGCTATCATCGAGTTGTAATCCAATCTTCCGTTCAACCACAATAGCAATCATCACCAGTTTCGATTGTCCTTCAGTCCATTTCGACTGTTTTCCAGTTGCAATATAAGCTGCATTGTCGAAATTTAGTTGCATTTGATCTGGCGGTGTTGTAGTATCCCATTTTCACAGTATAGTCTTCATATAGCATTAGTACACTTCCAGAATGAGCATGTAAACATACTAATACCACTGGAAAGTGTTCTAATTCTATATGAAGTTGTCTGCCTATAAGCCACCTTCTAGCATTAAACAGTAGAACTTCGCTTTGCCTTTGATGTTTGTTGTTTGTCCATTCTTCTTGATGCACCTGGTAGTTCATTAACAATATTGAGGTGTGTGATTCCTGCAAAATAAAGAAGCAAGTTAGTGAAAAAAAGGGGGGGGGGGGCCCGACAGTGTTGTCCTTCTCGACCCCAATCTCAGAAATAATCATCAGCAATTCAGATTTGAACTGATCTTCAGTTGCAACACTGCATTGTCGAGGCTTATGAACTGCATTACCAAGCATTGTCGAGGCCAGTGAAACTCGACTGTCTTCAGTAGACAAGTAGAAGTTACATTGTCGAAACTTAACAAGATTTGATCTAGTACTTGTTGTAGTACTCCAGTTTCCTTCAGTACAATCTTCATATAGCATTAGTGCATTACCAGAATGAGTATGTGGGCATACTAATACCACTGATAGATGTGCTAATACTATGTGAAATTGTCTGCCTATGGGCCACTTTCCAGCGTTAATCAAAAATTCTTCTTTTCCGAATTCTTCCTGTTGCGATTGTCCTTCAGTTACTTGACAACTACCATCAGTCTTGAGTGCATATATTCCTTTGTGGTCGATCATATTTCGAGTTGAAATATCGATAGTATATGCATTGACCTTCAGCTTCCAAAATCGAAATTGCAAACTTCGAACTCGACCAGATTTCGAGCTTGAATAAATCCACTGTCCTTCAGTTCCAGTAGGAATTGACTTGTCGAAGCTTAGACAAGTAGGAGCTGCATCGTCAAAACTTAATGACAATTGATCTAGCAATTGTAGTACCATACTTTCTGCAAAAGGGAAGCAGAAGTAGAAGAAGAAAAAGAAAGAGA
>MCJB01041145.1:152341-250464 GCA_002018475.1 Nicotiana obtusifolia | reverse complement strand
CGAACCTGTAGAATCTTTGTCTCCTTCAATGTGCTCGATTATGATGGTAAAGTCATTCTCTGTATGTTCGCAGCACAAATGGCACTGAAAGTTAGTTCCATAATCAACGGGTGTGATCACTGCTGCTGGAGTTTGTTTCCAATGACTTCGATGCCCATTTTTTCTGGAACTACCCTCAAGAACTTGCTGTCGATTACTGTTGTCAATTTCAGAAAACACTTCTTCGATTATTCCTTGTCGAAAACGATCCAGCTGGGTTCGAACACCTGCAATTGCTTTCTGTTTCTCTCGAACGAACACATTGTTCAACCTCAAATTGATTGTTCCTTGCTCTTGGTGATATTGTAAGAAATACCTTGCAGAAAAGCCCCTGTTTAAATGTATACAGGATACAATGCAGCTCGGCCACTGTTTAAATGTTCCAAGGACCACCATTAATCTGGAGTTCTTCTTTTGGCAATCCTAATCCTTAGATTAGGCATTTGTGATTTATCTAAATTGATGAGTTTCCTTCCTTCAGTTGGTAATTCATTGAATGAGTAAAACTGTAGAGTACCTGCAAAAGAGAGAACCAGGTTAGCAAAAAAATCTGCTACTGCATTGCCTTCTCTGAATACGTGTTGCAGTACGACATTGAAATTATCCTTCATCTCCTTAATCTTCTTCACTTCAGTAATGATCTCCCAAGGTGTATCCCATTCCCCTTCAATCACCTTTTTCAATACCAAGGAATCAGTTTCTAAAATGAGAGGATGCAAATCATGCTCGACACAGTATTCTAATCCATGTTGTATTGCTTTTGCTTCAGATACTATGTTAGTAGTTACTCCTATTTCCACTGCCTTTGCATATACAAAATTTCCCTTGTCATTTCTAATGCAGTAGGCATACGAGCTTGGCCCCGGATTGCCCTTTGATACACCGTCTGTGTTGCATTTATACCATCCTTGATATGGGAACTGCCATATTACTCTCTTAGTAACGACCACCAGTTTATAAGCTTCTAAATATTGAACTATTTCCGGCCATAATGCTGGTAGATTTGTTAACCATGGGTACCTACTTTTTGCTAAAAAATACAAAGTCTTGTTCACTTCGTGACAGACCCTATTCGATGTCACGCTGCCACCATGTTTCCCCTTATTTCTTTTCTTCCATAATTCCCAAGTAATAATAGCAGGTGCCGCTTGAAGCAAAGGTCGCAATTTTGAGCAGCATTTGACATTCCAGCAGTTGCGTATGACTTGCTTCAACTGTACCATGGGAACCACAATTCCTGCTGCACCCATAAACATCTTCCATACCTTCACAGCTGTAGGGCTCGTCAAAAAGATATGTTCAATTGTTTCTTCTTGAGGCATCTGACAGCACCAACANTATATATATATATTAAAATTAAAGAAATACAAAGTTTACAAAATGTTCGAAATTTGAAAATATGCAACTAATTCTAGATGTACTAATATAGCAAAAAACTATCTATTACAAAACGTATCAAAACCAACTTTCAATTCGTGAAGGCTTGCATATTCCCCGCCAACTGCAAAACATAGATGTAGCGCTTCTATTGCTCTCACCAGGCGCCAAGTTTTGCATTCAAATGGATTGGCAAACGAGAATCTCCAGTATCTTTCACATTGCATCATTGGTTGTGAACTGAGATCGATTATTAGTCGACCTTGACTCTCCTTCTGTCGTTTGGCAGAATTAGTGATGAAATTGATACGATTGTCCTATAATGCATTTGTCATAGAGTATTATCACATCTCCAGAATGAACATGTGTACATGTTAATACCACTGGAAAATGCTATAACATTCTATGAATTGTTCTGCATATAGGCCATGTTTCAACTACTGTGAAGGTTGTCTTCTGCCAGTTTTGAACCTTAAGCTGCTATCATTTGAATCTCTTCACTGTAATTGTGGGTTACTGTCTTTAATTCGATAGTGCTTTGGAGTCGATCTACTCTCAGTTGCCATCATCGATCAGCTCTTCTGATGTTAAAGCAGTTCCCTGAAGTTCGCAAAATAAATAAAGAAAGTCAGTTTCTTATATGTTCTCTGCTGCTTCAGTTTGATTCCAGTGACTTTGATGCTTATTTCCAGTGTTTTCATTGAGATGCTATCATCGAGTTGTAATCCAATCTTCCGTTCAACCACAATAGCAATCATCACCAGTTTCGATTGTCCTTCAGTCCATTTCGACTGCTTTCCAGTTGCAATATAAGCTGCATTGTCGAAATTTAGTTGCATTTGATCTGGCGGTATTGTAGTATCCCATTTTCACAGTATAGTCTTCATATAGCATTAGTACACTTCCAGAATGAGCATGTAAACATGCTAATATCACTGGAAAGTGTTCTAATTCTATATGAAGTTGTCTGCCTATAAGCCACCTTCTAGCATTAAACAGTAGAACTTCCCTTTGCTTTGATGTTTGTTGTTTGTCCATTCTTCTTGCTGCACCTGGTAGTTCATTAACAATATTGAGGTGTGTGATTGCTGCAAAAGAAAGAAGCAAGTTAGTGAAAAAAGGGGGGGGGGGGGGCGACAGTGTTGTCCTTCTCGACCCCAATCTCAGAAATAATCATCAGCAATTCAGATTTGAACTGATCTTCAGTTGCAATACTGCATTGTCGAGCTTATGAACTGCATTACCAAGCATTGTCGAGGCCAGTGAAACTCGACTGTCTTCAGTAGACAAGTAGAAGTTACATTGTCAAAACTTAACAAGATTTGATCTAGTACTTGTTGTAGTACTCCAGTTTCCTTCAGTACAATCTTCATATAGCATTAGTGCATTACCAGAATGAGTATGTGGGCATACTAATACCACTGATAGATGTGCTAATACTATGTGAAATTGTCTGCCTATGGGCCACTTTCCAGCGTTAATAAAAAATTCTTCTTTACCGGATTCTTCCTGTTGTGATTGTCCTTCAGTTACTTGACAACTACCATCAGTCTTGAGTGCATATATTCCTTTGTGGTCGATCATATTTCGAGTTGAAATATCGATAGTATATGCGGTGACCTTCAGCTTCCAACTTCGAAATTGCAGAATTCGAGCAGATGCATATTTCGAACTCAAACAGATCCATTGTCCTTCAGTTCTGGTGACCTTCAGCTTCCAACTTCGAAATTGCAGAATTCGAGCAGATGCATATTTCGAACTCAAACATATCCACTGTCCTTCAGTTCCAGTAGGAATTGAGTTGTCGAAGCTTAGATAAGTAGGAGTTGCATTGTCAAAACTTAATGACTGTTGATCTAGCGCTGTTGTAGTACCATACTTTCTGCAAAAGAAAAGAAAGAAGAAGAAGAAGAAGAAGAAGAAGAAGAAGAAGAAGAAGAAGAAGAAGAAGAAGAAGAAGAAGAAAGCAAGCACCATGTTGGTGAGGAGAGAAAGCACAGTTATGCCCTTCCTCATTACAATGTTGCTTCTGTTGTGTGTTTCCCAAATGATCAGCACAGTCGAACCACCTAATTTTTCAGTATTCAAACTGAAGTGTTTCAATGTGATTGAGTTCTGTTTGGTTGTAGTGCTCAACAAAGTCGAGTTCTGCTCACTAAAGATACTCGACAGTAGCAAAAAGTCTTGTAGGCTGTCCCCTTCTCGACCTCGAACCTGTAGGTTGTCCTCCAATTTTTGCCTTCGAGTCGAACCTGTAGAATCTTTGTCTCTTTCAATGTGCTCGATTATGATGGTAAAGTCGTTCTCTGTATGTTCGCAGCACAAATGGCACTGAAAGTCAGTTCCATAATCAACGGGTGTGATCACTGCTGCTGGAGTTTGTTTCCAATGACTTCGATCCCATTTTTTCTGGAATTACCCTCAAGAACTTGGTGTCGATTACTGTTGTCAATTTCAGAAAACACTTCTTCGATTATTCCTTGTCGAAAACGATCCAGCTGGGTTCGAACACCTGCAATTGCTTTCTGTTTCTCTCGAATGAACACATTGTTCAACCTCAAATTGATTATTCCTTGCTCTTGGTGATATTGTAAGCAATACCTTGCAGCAAAGCCCCTGTTTAAATGTGTACAGGATACAATGCAGCTCGGCCACTGTTTAAATATTCCAAGGACCACCATTAATCTGGAGTTCTTCTTTTCGCAATCCCAATCCTTAGATTAGGCGTTTGCGATTTATCTAAATTGATGAGTTTCCTTCCTTCAGTTGGTAATTCATTGAATGAGTAGAACTGTAGAGTACCTGCAGAAGAGAGAACCAGGTTAGCAAAAAAATCTGCTACTGCATTGCCTTCTCTGAATACGTGTTGCAGTACGACATTGAAATTATCCTTCATCTCCTTAATCTTCTTCACTTCAGTAATGATCTCCCAAGGTGTATCCCATTCCCCTTCAATCACCTTTTTCAATACCAAGGAATCAGTTTCTAAAATAAGAGGATGCAAATCATGCTCGACACAGTATTCTAATCCATGCTGTATTGCTTTTGCTTCAGATACTATGTTAGTAGTTACTCCTATTTCCACTGCCTTTGCATATACAAAATCTCCCTTGTCATTTCTAATGCAGTAGGCATACGAGCTTGGCCCCGGATTGCCCTTTGATGCACCGTCTGTGTTGCATTTATACCATTCTTGATATGGGAACTGCCATATTACTCTCTTAGTAACAACCACCGGTTTATAAGCTTCTAAATATTGAACTATTTCCGGCCATACTACTGGTAGATTTGTTAACCATGGGTACCTACCTTTTGCTAAAAAATACAAAGTCTTGTTCACTTCGTGACAGAACCTATTCGATGTCACGCTGCCGCCATGTTTCCCATTATTTCTTTTCCTCCATAATTCCCAAGTAATAATAGCAGGTGCCGCTTGAAGCAAAGGTCGCAATTTTGAGCAGCATTTGACATTCCAGCAGTTGCGTATGACTTGCTTCAACTGTACCATGGGAACCACAATTCCTGCTGCACCCATAAACATCTTCCATACCTTCACAGCTGCAGGGCTCGTCAAAAAGATATGTTCAATTGTTTCTTCTTGAGGCATCTGACAGCACCAACATCTCGAGGTGACTATGTATCCTTGTCTCCTCCATAGATCATCTGTAGGTATCTTCTGCCTCCATAATCTCCATAGGAAGAAAGAAATTTTAAATGGTAGTCCTTTGGTCCACATTAATCCCAGCTCTCTGTTTTTGTTTGCTCGATGCCTCAACAGTTGCCAAGCAGTAGTTAGTGAAAATCTGTCCGATGGATTTGGCATCCAGTAAGGTGTATCCCAGCTTATGTTTGCATCATTATAGACCACATTCTCTTTGACATGTGTGGCAATATCATCAGGTAGTAACTCAGGTTCTTGAGTTTCATTGTGATTTCTATGCATTTTAGTGTTTGATTCGTTGTTCCATATGTTATTTTCTTGTTTTGAGCTCCCGATAGAGTTCGGATGATGTTTCTAGACTTGTGTGGACGTTTGGTGTGGAGCCCAGGGAGCTTGGGTGAGTTTCGGACGCGTTTTAGAGTGATTCAGGTTGTTTTAGTTTGCTGGCTTTTTGTTGGCGCTGCAGGTCTCACAAATGCGAGATCATGTTTGCATTTGTGGACCTCGCATTTGCAAGGTGAATATCGCATTTGCGATGGTTGCCTGAGTGGACTAGCTTTGAAATTGCAGAGCTAGTGTCCCATTTGTGGATCCTGAGAGGGGGTGACAGCCTGAGAAGCAATTGCGAAGGGACGTTTGGACTAGGATTATCACGTTGCGACCGCATTGTCGCTTTTGCGATGTGGTCTGGCTTCACATTTGGGGAAGTGTGTGTCGCATTTGAGACATCTTGCTGGGGATGACAGGGTTCTCTTTTGCGGTACCTTTGTGGCGTTTGTGGAGGTCGCATTTGCGAACCTCTGGTCAAAAATGTGTCATCTGCAGTTCGGTTAAAAGATGGGATTTCAGGACTTAGTCTTATTTTATCATATTTTGAGCCCTAGACTCGGTGGGAGGCATTTTTAGGTGTGGATTTTCATACAAAGCTATTGGGTAAGTGATTTTGTCTCAATTTTGATACTATAACATGATTATTTATGAATTTTAACGTCTAAACCATGAAATTTATAGGAAAATTTGGGGGATTTTTTATTATGTTTTGAAAAATAAAAATTTTAAATTTGAGAGTCGATTTGGACTCGAATTTGAAAATCAAATACATATTTGGACTAGTGGGGTTATGGGTAGTCGATATCTACCCTTCGACTAGGGTTTTAACCGACCGGGCCCGGAGTTAACTTTTGTTGACTTTTTAGGAATCGAGTCAGGATCTTTACTTTATTAATTAAATTGAATTCTCTTACGTTATTTGATATTATTAATTCATTTTTGGCTGAGCCGAGCGGAGGTGAATTTTAAAGGAAAAAGCATTTTTAGACTATTGATTAAGGGCTCTTGAGGTAAGTATCTGGCCTAACCTTGTGTGGGGGAATGCCCCTTAGGATTCGGCTCGACTTTTATATTTGTGATATGTGTAAAATGGCGTGTACTCGAGGTGACGAGTGTATACACATTTGTATGTGTGATTTATGACCAGATTTGAACCAAGGTTGCTTCTATTGCCTTGTTTTGAATGAAAGGTTTCTCCATTACGTGTATCAACTTTGGTAGATTACCCGAGCTACGATCTATGCTATAGCTTAAGTTTTCGGATTGTATTTCCTTATTTGGCCATGTTGGGCGTTTATGAGATTGTTGCAAATCGGGTTAGTTGAATTGATGGTTATATGTTGAACATAGATTCACATTCCCTTATTGATTTGTCCTTGTGCACTGCTTTGGTAGATTATGAGTTTATTTCTCGATGATAATTGTTGGCATATTGTGTTGTGATGATTATGGCGCATGTGTACTTGTTGGGCGGATTGTTCGGGTGTTAGCACGAGGTTTCTGCCGTGCTATTGTTATTATTACTACTGATATTGCACGTGGAAATACAAAATGAGCTATCGAGTTAGCACATGTGGTGAGACAAGGTAAGATGATTTATTAATACCCCATTGGCAAGACAAGGAGGGCATTTACTTTCCTATTACGCACACAGTGAGATAAGGGTGGCAATGTGGGGATGATATGTGATAGTCTGGGGGCGTTTTCTTGATGATGTCTGTGTGGTGGTGCAAAAAGAGGTATTCTTGTTTGTGCTTATTACTTCTTTATGTGTGCCAGGCATTCTTACATGATTTGTTGTGTGATTTTTAACATGTCAATCTACGCCTCTGTTATTATTTGATGATTTGGTTACTGTCATGATCTAAAATCCAACTAGTCATGATGGCACCTAACCAATCCGCTAGGTAAGCCAATTAACAATAACACAATCCAAATGAGATTACTAGAAAATATATGACGAATTAACTAAACTGTTATACAATAACCCAAGGACTAGTAGTACAAGTCATGATCCACTAAGACTTAGATTTATAAAACTGAAATAAAACAAACACAACATCTGTTTGAATGTACATGAACATAATTCAAATCTTAAGCTACTAAGGACAAGTGATAGCCATATACGGAACGCAGGGTACGTCTTCAGTGCCAGTTCCCATCATCCACAACATCTCAGCTCATAGATCTGCACGCAAGGTGTAGAAGTGTAGTATGAGTACAATCGACCTCATGTACTTAATAAGTATCATAACTAACCTCGGCGAGGTAATATAAGCAATAATTAAAAATGATACTTGTTATCACCTGTACAACTCATAATTTCAACAAGTATAGAACATATTATGATCGAATCATGAAATCTCAGATAAAACCACCTTGGTGCTCAGAATTCTTTATTTTAAAGTATTATATTCAGCTAGTAATCCGGCATATACGGAAGATATGCAAGTAAATCAGGTACACAGTCAAGAAAATTTCAAGTAAAGATGAAATGCAATAACCAAATATTAGTCTCTTGATATGTGCAACCTGATCCAAATAACAATAACCCAATAAGGCCTGTTGCGGCGTGCAACCCGATCCAAATAACAATAACCACCTCTCCCGGACCTCACATTAACATGAAACCTGTCAGTTTCTCAGAATTTGCATGTACACCATCAAGAGAGAAACATGAGAGGGTGACCCTAGTGGATGGATTCGTATCCACACGCAAGCACGACCGGTTCAATGTGCTATCAGCCCGGCGTAGTCACAGCTCAATATCATAATCCGACCGATGTGGTCACAAGCTCAATATCAACTGCACAGATAACTCACATGCTGCACGGGCAACTCACGTGCCAATAATCACAATCCGCCCGGCGTGGTCACATGCTCCATACCAAAATCCGCCCGACGTGTTCATCGGAAACAACACAATTCGCCCGCATAACAACACAATTCGCCCGCATAACAACACAATCCGCTCAACGTGGTCACAGGCATCCATTCCAAGTCATATCACACAGAAGCAAATATATAAGAACATATGTATGTGATGAATGAATATCATATTTCACTCTCCTAGACTGGTATAATGACATACTAAAATGTAGGCATGTGCAAAGTGTGCTATCATAGCTCAGTCGATAATTTCATCACAAAGATAGCAATTATCAAGTTTATTTAGGGAACTAGCCTCTACAGAACCTCAACATGGCTCAAATAGTTCACAAAAATATTACAAATATGAGAAACATTATAGCTTAAAGCCTAATAGTCAATTCTAGGCATATCATAGCCTAAGCACTACCCCGAGCATGGATATATACCCCGCTGCTCGCACATGGGCTCAATCCCCACACATATGCGCACCCATAACACGTAGCTATCACAAAATAACTCAGGCGACTAGTGCCTCAACAAATTTTAGATAAGGTACTTACCTCAAATAAGCAAAAACAAATACCGAGCAAGCCAAATAATACTCTAGAAACGCAATCTCGCGCGTATCATCCTTTGCACGGCTCGAAACCCATTCCATGTGGTGAAAATCGCCTCCAAAATAGTCAAAATCCGAGCTCCCCACTCAAAATATGACAAAATAACTCAAAGGTTCGAAATAGAGTACTTATATGCACCGCTCAGTTGTACTCTATGCAATCGCGGTAGTACCTTCGTGATCGCGAAGCAATAATCTGCCCAGCTTCAAAATCCCTATGCGAACGCATCACTGAACCCGCGAACGCGAAGACCATCAGGTCACCAATCGTCGTGAACGTTCCCTTATACACGCGAACGCGCTTCACCACTCAGGCCTGCCACACTCTTCTATGCGAACGCGTAACCAACACTGCGAACGCGATGCGAGAATCTCTCCGGCCCAATTTCCTTATACGTGAATATGATAGCTCAATCGCCAACGAGATGAACGACCAGCTCTACTGACAAAACACACATCATGATCGCGATTAATCTCTCGCAGTCGCAAAGCACCACATAAACACCAGAAAACTAGCACCTCATGCAACTATGAAATGATCCGAAATCAATCTGAAACACACCTGAGCCCCTCGAGACCCCGTCCCAACATGCCCACAAGTCCCAAAATATAACACGGACCTTCTTGAGGCCTCAAATCATACATAACAACATCAAAACAATGAATCACACCTCAATTCAAACTTAATGAACCAATAAACCTAACAGCGAACAAGCCTAAACACCTCGGAATGACCTCAAGTTTAGCAGAAAAGTCATAAATGACACAACCGACCTACTCCAACTTTCGGACCCGAAATCCAAACCCCATATCAATAAAGTCAACTCCTGGTTAAATCTATAAACATTCCAAAGCTTCAAATTGCCAACTTTTGACAAGTAGTGCCGAAACCTTCTAGAGACATCCAAATGTAAATCCGGAAGTATGCTCAAGTCCAAAATTTTTATCCGGACCTAACAGAACCATCAAAACTCCGATCCGAAGTCAAATACACAAAAGTCAAACTCGGAGTTTTGATGGTTTCGTTAGGTCTGGATAGGCTTACATAGTCTTAAGTACTAGGTGCCATCACGACCCTCACGGTGAAATTTTGGATCGTGACACTCGTATGAAGCTATCATTCAATTATAATTCCACAATAACCTTGCTCTCTTGGAATTCAACCTTTATGTTCGAATTAGCAACTCTCATTATTCTGGTTTATGACTCAATCTTTATTCAACTTTTGTTCTGATTATTTTATCATGTAAAGGCTCATATAGATTGGGACATGCACCCACTTTTGTAGGGACGCTCATAAAGATCATAAGAACTAAAAGATACATCAGGGTACATGAATCATATTTAAGCACTTCTTTCTTGCTTTTTCTTTTTGACCTTTCTAAGCTTTAGCCGGATTGAAGAATCACCTCTCTCTTCTTCTCAGAGTATATTTATTTTCCTTATAAACCATACATATAGAATATACCATGTTTTCCACAGCCTCTATTCCGAGATATCATTCATCTACATATGACTGCTGGTGCTCTTTACTCGTTTATATCTAGCACTCCTTTTATCCTTTTTGAATTTTAGGATACCACTTATATTACCATATTTGTCAACTTGGTCGTTACAAATGGAACTAATTCTGAACTTATCATAATATTTAACTTTTTGAGTTGTTTTACGGATGGGCTACTATCCACATTCATATAACATATGACAACTGTCGCAACCTAAACTCTAGAACATCTATATATATTCTTCGTCTCCCCATCTTTTCTAATTTCTTGGAACTACCTAAAACATGGTGGTGCTCTTCTATTATTCTTCAGATTACTACAGTCTAACGCCGATCATGCCTCAGTTATTGGCGCCTTTCTAATTTTTTTCATGCAATCCAATAAGATGGACATACGTAAAAGGTACTGGAGTCGCATAGCTCAGGTGCACTAGCGTATTCTGCCTTAGCTTTTCCACCAAAAACTAATCTACTTGTATTCATTCTCATTTAATTCTTTGGCAAACAACACTCTAGTTTAATGTAGCCTCTGAGGTTATTAACATTTGAAGAACTCCACCCCTCTCTTATGCTATAGATACACTCACGATATCCCTTTTCTATGGTATCCATCCTTTGGCTCTCTTAATCCCTTCATACATTCTAATCTGCTGCAACATCCATGGTAGTGTTATGTTTGCTATTACTTTAGGTATTGAACTCACGTCACACAAGCACCTTCAAAAAAATTGTATACATACTTGGACCTGCCATTTACTTCAATGATAGTTTACTAGACAACAATAAACAATTTTAGCTTTGACTCCTAAGAGAGAATGTTACTTCACTACCTATCATGAGGTTATGGTGCTGACACCTCATACAATACAATTATATGTACTTACTATCTATTTGTTTCTCAGGTGTATGTGGTCTTTTCTTGTTGGGTCAATCTCCTGACAATTTTTCCTATCACGACTCACCCATGAAGGGACTGGGTGAGTTCTTCACCCTTTTTTGTGCTTCATAGGGTTCTAATAATTGCAGATTCTTCACTTTGGTAACCTAGTAATCAATCACTATTCTCGAGAGAAAATATTTTCTTTCATACATCCCTCTTCTTATAGCGAAGTGTCCTCTATTTTCTTTGATATGTGCCTTACATATAGGTTTTTTGAGTACTAACCATTGGTCTACATGTATCCTAGTATTGTCAACATCTTCTTAAATTTGATTTCCACACTCATTTACTCCTTCCATAATATTCAAGACTTCCTCAATTCAATACTTTGTAGATGAACCCCTTCCCGTCACATTACTTACCTCTCTTGATACCTACTAATTAGTCATGATCTCATCTAGTGTCCCCTTTTTCTGGTTATTTTTTCTCTCTAGCATATACCCGCTTATTCCACGCTCTAGCTCGCGCAATGCCTAATACCTGACAACTTAGTTGGATTAACTAGTTCGTCCTAGGGTGTACGAACTCTATGACACTTCAAAATTTCTAATCTTATGTCTAAAAATCATTTAGCATCACACTTATTACGGTAAGTGGGGGCATTCGACAACTCAACCTTATTACAGCTCCCTTAATTGCAATGAAAAATTCACATGCCAACCCTCAAAATCTACTCTGCATTGGTACAACTATCTTTGTGCACAATAAAAAAAATACATGTTTTATGTAGTTTACTCTCTTTTTTCATACATTGACGAAATATTTTGGGATGTACCTGAAATTAAACTTCTAGCCCGAAGTCTAATTTTTCTGGTATCTTGCCCTTAGGACTTGGCTTTTTTGAATCTTCTATCATTCTATTGCACCTTGGCTATGCTGAAGATATATATTATTAAATATTATTATCATTCACTTTCATTATGTATATGCCTGCATGCTTCTAGACTAATCTCGTTGACATTATTCTCAAGCTCACCCTTAAATCATATTAAGCGCCACTGACCGCGATCAGAATATCATATTGTTGAGATTCAAATCACTTATCACGTATCTCTGAATCTTTCATAACTATGATAGCTTCAAGACATGTCAGTATCACTGTAAGAACTCTAAGGCCTTAAGCCTACACCTCACACTTGTATCTTATTGGAAGTATATTCTTCGCTTCATCCATTATATTATCTCCATAATGCAGGGATGAACATCTGAGTTTTATAATTTTCTCTAAAATGCCATGTGGTGTTTACTTTCTCTTTCTTCTATCTCCTCATGTTTGTGGGTACTCATGATCAGGCATATCTATCTTTAAAGAGCTTGGTGTTGTCATTCTACTATGGTTTGCCTCATTGTGGCAATTTTATCTCATATTTGAAAACCTGAAGTCATGTTCTTTCGTACTTCTCCAACTGTAGTAGATCACGCATGCACCTCAAAAGATATATTCATTATGTTACCATAAGTTCTCATACAAATAATAAACTACCAGTTCCTTTTTATCATCTTCACAATTAGAGGATATTCTTTGATAGGAGCCATAAAGTATTCATTGCAATTACTTTAAGTAGCACCATAAGAGTATGTACAATTCTTACTTGACCCTTGTATATAACCTATTAGCCTTTGCACATAGCTCATCAGCCTTGTATTGAACTAAACTTGATCTCAACTTAGGGACGTACTTCCTAATATGTGTTTCTTTCACCTAATCTCATCACGTTCATAGTGACCTACACCATGACTAACCTTCTTTGTATCTAATTTAAATGTCACGACCCAAAATCTCTCTTTAGAAGTCGTGATGGCACCTAGTCTCTAAGACTAGGTAACTCTAACACTTATTGAATTAATAACAGGTTTTAACCAATCAACTATTGAATATGAACCAGAAATTTCTATATAAAGCCAACAATCCCAAGTAGGTATGAAATATCCCAAAACCGGTAGTACAAGTCATAAGCTTTACTGAGTTCACTCGAAAATCTCTAAGTATAACTGTTCCGGAACAGAAATAAATAGTACAACGTAAAACTTTAGAAGGCAACTCACAATCAGCTAACTAATGACCAACATGCTCCGAGGTATTTGGATCTGCACAAAAATGTGCAACAAGCGTAGCATGAGTACACCATAGCGATACCCAGTACATATCAAGACTAACCTTGGTGGAGTAGTGACGCGGAACAGTCAAGACACCTACTATAGATAATAACCTATACAAGTATGAATATAGAAGTAACATGGTACAATGTAAAGCTAAACATGATAAAAATAATGTTATAATACTTGCAATAGGAACTAGAAACGACAATTAACAACAAGGAGAAAACATGTAATGACGCCGTAAAATAAGCAGAATATAGTTAAAGTCGGGTGAAACCAAGTAAGGGAAAACAAGTAACAACCCAATAAAACAACCGCTTTCATGAAAGGTTTATACAAGAATTTCCCCAAGGTACCACACCTCATAATCACAATCACGGGTCCAAAATAACGAACCCTAAACACTTGGGAAATACCATTAATACCTCTCGTGCAAATACCATTAATACCTCACATCTACGGACAACTCATGTGCTAGGAGAGTAACAATATCCCATATCCGCACGGACAACTCACATGCTAACAGTAACAATATCTCATATCTGCATGGACACCTCACGTGCTAATGGTACAACTCACGCATAGAAGGCAGGTATACAAGAATACATGTAAATGATCAATAAACATCAAGTTTCATCTTCTTGGACTGATATGAGTGACTAATTACGGTGTATGCTTGTGAAAATGTTCTACCATAGCTCGAGTAAACAAGTAAGATCAGAGACAACGAATTGCACATAGGAAAACAACACAACAAAATCGTATGCATGACTAATACAAGGTAGGCACGCCACTCCACAAATATCATCAATAACAATGCCCCCAAGTCATCACAATTCATCACAAATTATCCCCGACATAGCCCACCTCGTCTTGCCGCGTGCGCAACAATAAAGTAAATGCCCGCTTTATCTCGCCACACGCGCATAATAACATTCCCACCTTGTCTCGCCACATGCTCAAACCCACACATATAGCCCGCCTTGTCACGCGGCATGTGCAAATATCAAAGATAATACTAGCACGGACAACTCACGTGTGAACACCCCGACAATCCTCTCAACAATACCACATGTGCCAAAACTTAACAACACAAAATAACAGCTCGTACCACATGTGCCCATATGCCAGAATATTTCCTTAACAACAATTCCAATACCAAAACCACACATAGCCCTCGACTCAACAACACTGAGTACAAGAATAATAACAATAACACGGAGTATGACAAGTAAATCAACACAAGAATTACCAAAAACAAAAACACAATGAAATGAAAGAATGAGCTTATAATAAAAGACATAACAAGTAATAATGGCCTCAAATAAAAGTAACTCAACAATGAGAGAGATAATATGTTGTTATCAAATAAGAATAACTCAACAATAGGGAGATAACTTGTAACCACAATTTCAAGTAAGGATGAATCAAAATGGAAGAGACAACATGTAACAATGACTTCAATAAGGATAGGTAACCAATGGAAGAGATAACATGTATCAGTGACTTCAAATAAGGAAAAGTCAATAATGGAAGAGATAACAAGGCAATGAAAGTGGAAACAACTTCAATTTAGGCATATAAGAGTATATTTGGAAATAAAGGTAGAACATGAACCAATCAACTTCAATTAAGTGATGTAAGGGTAAATTTAGCAATGGAGGATATAACATGATAAGACAATATTATTTTTTTAATCTACACAAGAAACCTACTAAAAAACGGTAAATTTTTCACATATAAGCCGTGTACACGCTCGTCACCTCATGTACAGGTCATTCACATTGTTCAAATAGTGTAACAGACCAATCCCTTACTTACCTCAAAAGTCCTCAATCAATACTTTAAAATAGCTTTCCTTTACAGTTTGCTTCCGCCCGGCTCAAATCCAACCAAAATCGACTTAACAATATCAAATAATGCCAGAGAAATCAATTCCAATAAATAAAGCTATGATCTTTGCAAAATTCCTCAAAAGTCAACCCCGGGCTCGCCCGGTCAAAATTCGGGTCCAAGGGTAGTTTCCGACTACCCATGACCCATGAGTCCATATATGTGTTTTGTTTTAAAATCCGAGTCCAAATCGACTCTCAAAACTCAAATTCTCATTTTTCAAAACATAGAAAAAGTTTCTCAAAATTTCACTTTGATCTCATAATTTTGATGTTAAATCTCATTTATAATCATGTAAAATATTTGAAAATTGATCAAAATCACTTACCCAATGATTGTAGATGAAAATCCCTTTTCCAAATCTCCTCCTACCAAGTCCAGGGTTCAAAGATATGAAAATGAGACAAATATCCCGTTCCTCAGCTTTTATGTCCAGGCATGGTTGTCACAAATGCGATCTTTGCGAACCCCGCAAATGCGAGGAAGAGATCACAAAAGCAAAGACCCTCACAGTCCTGCTAACGTCACAAATGCGGCATTAAGTTAGCAAATGCAAACATGGGCACTTCGCAAATGCGACCCTCAAGATCGCACATGTGAATAAGCTCACCCAAATCCCACATCGCAAATGCGAACTCTGTGTTTGCAAATGCAAACCTACCAGACCCCGAGACAAATCTCACAATTGCTCAATATCTTGCAGATGCGAGACCTGAAGTACCTCTGCAAAAACCAGCAATGCTAGAATCCTTCCAAACACTCCGATGCGCATCCGAAACTCACTCGAGTCCTTGGGGCTCCAAACCAAACATCAATACAAGTCTATAAATATAACATGAACTCGCTCGCATGATCAAATCATCAAAATAACATCCGAAACCATTAATCGGACCGTCAAAACACATGAAATCAACATGAAACTCAAGAACTTCTAAGAACACAGCCGGGCGTTCGATTCCTATCAAATCAACTCGGAATGACACCAAACTTTGCAAACAAGTTCCAAATAACAAAATGGACACGTTTGAAGTCCCCAAAAGAAATTGAAACATGATAGCTATGAGGTCGACCTACGGTCAAACTTATCAAAATTATAGGCCTTTAAATTGCCAACTTTCGGCAAAACAAAACAAATCAACCTACTAACCTTCGAATTCAATTCCGGGCATACGCCCAAGTCCGAATCATGATACGAACTTACCGGAGTCATAAAAATACCGTTTCGCCTCGTTTCCATTAAAATCAAACCTCAGTCAACTTTTTCAACTTAAGCTTCTAAAATGAGAATCACTCATAAAAAGAGATCCCGAAATATCCAAAGATCGAATTCGACCATGCACGCAATTCATAATACACAATATGATACCCTCAAGGCCTCGAATCACTGAACGGAACCTTGAAGCTCAAAATGATCTATCGGGTCGTTATATTCTCCCTCTCTTATACAAACGTTCATCCTCAAACATGCCAAGAGTCTTTCCCAAGCCATCAAATCACGGTACAAACTTACCATACACATAACCACATGTGATCTTACATCACTCCAATCCACATAGGCCCGACAACATTATCTCGACCGGAGATTATTCCTTCTACTCATGTCGATAAGCCTTAGAATCAAATTTTCACATCCACTAACCGCCTTATCATCACGCAAACACTCTGTAAAATCCCCAACTAGCTGCAACAGCTCATGCATACACCCACCAGATACAACCATGCGACCTAACACATCACTCATATGCCTATAGCAACAACTCTTGCAACAATAGCTACCTGTTACCAAGCCCGGTATTGGCCAACAGACTTATATCGATGAGAACCTTGTTCCAAACCTTCACAATGCTCAAATGATGCAAAAGACATGCAAAACTCATAGCTACTCACCCTATCAATAAGCCACATCAAATACCACCTGGGCATATACATCAAAATCCAAACCTAACATGCATAACTCAAATACAACTGAATATGAAAAGGAGAACACATGAGAGAATTGTCAAACCAGTTTTAGCAACCAAACCAGAATGATAGACACGGGCCATCACAAAAGAATTCCCCAGCTGGCATGAACACATGAACATAGTACAAGAATCGCAAAACACAACCTTATCTGAAGCAAGGTAGGATGAATCTTACCAATCAATGAGACCGGATCGAAATAACACAAATGCATCTCTATAATCAATTGAAATCATACAAGTAATGACATCATCTGGTGCATCACCCTCCGCCAACCAGGAAGAGCAAAACAATGGGCCTTGCCTCCCCCTCTAGAATAACGTCTACCCGTTTGACCTCCACCCCTAGCTGGCGGTGCGGGTATAGTAGCAATTGGAGCGGAACTCATAGTCTAAGTACCCCGCATAACACATTTGTTCGGAGTCTAGGACAATCTCTCACCATGTGGCTAGTATCCCCAAACTTAAAGCGGCCTCTCCGTTGATGTGGTTGTGGAAGCTGTCCGGTACGGGTACTCTGTGACCCATGGATATCTGAAGCACCAAATGAAGCCTGAAGTGCAAATTGAACTGGCTGACCCACAAAACCTCTACCATGACGACCCCAAAAATAAGGATCAGTAGATCCTCCTGATTGACGAGGCCTCTTAGCCTCCCTACACTCTCTCTCTTGGCCCCACATACCCTCTAATCTACGAGCGATCTCTACCACTTGATGAAATGGAACATCCATATCCTACTCCCGACCTATGCAGAATCGGGTACCATAAATGAGCCCTTCAATGAACCTGCAGACTCGCTATTTAACTGTAGAAACCAAAGCAGGTGCATGTCTTGACAAATCACTGAATCTGGCAGCATATTCCGACACCATCATAATACTCTGGCGCAGCTGCTCAAACTTCGTGCGCCGTGCATCCCGAAGGGTCTAGGGAACAGTCTCTCTCAAGAACATCTCTAAAATTAGAGTCCACGTAAGTGAAACTGCGTCGACTGGGCTACTTTCCTCGTAAGCCCGTCAACACTGATAAGCTACTCCTGACAGCTGAAATGTAGTAAAAGCAACTGTGCTCGTCTTCACAATACCCATAGTGTGGAGAATATGGTGGCACTTCTCTAGAAAACTCTGCGCATACTCGGTAGCTAGGCCACTGAAGGCAGGATGGTGATACTTCTTGACCTCTCGAGTCTCAGCTCCTCCTCCTCAGATGCTCCTGGCCTGGCCTCAGGTCGACCAGTCTAACAGGTTGTGCTAGCATAACACCTGAAACCTGACCAATGTAGACTCGCTTCTCTGGAGTATGGGCGGCGGGAGTCTGAGATCCTCCCCTATTCTATGAAGTTGCTGGGGCAGCTGGAATCAATTCCCCCTGGGCCAATTACCAAACATGCTCAAGAACTTTGCTAAAGTCTAGGGATAGTAACAGGTGCCTCTGGTGACTGTCCCCCAATCGGAGCTATTGGTGGCTCATCAGCTGCTAGGTCCCCCAACCGCAAATGCGAACTCCGCGTTCGCAAATGCGAACCTAGAAGACCCCTAACAAAATCTCGCAATTGCGATCAATCTCTTGCAAATGCGAGACCTGAAGCACCTGTGCAAAAACCAACAATGCTAGAATCCTTCCAAACACTCTGATGCGCGTCCGAAACTAACCCAATCCCTTGGGGCTCCAAACCAAATATCAATACAAGTCTAAATACATAACATGAAATTGCTCGTGTGATCAAATAATCAAAATAACATCTGAAACCATGAATCAGACCTCCAAAACACATGAAATCAACATGAAAATCAAGAACTTCTAAAAACACAACCGCGCGTCTGATTCGCATCAAATAAATTTGGATTGACGCAAAACTTTGCAAACAAGTTCCAAATAACAAAATGAACCTATTCCAAGTCCCAAAACAGAAATCCAAACACGATTGCTATGATGTCAGCCTACTGTCAAACTTATCAAAATCATAAGCCTTTAAATTGCCAACTTTCGGCAAATTACAACACAAATCAACCTACTGACCTCCGAATTCAGTTATGGGCATACGCCCAAGTCCAAAAATCACGATACGAATCTACCGGAATCATCAAAACACTGTTCCGGGGTCCTTTCCATAAAATTCAAACCTCGGTCAATACTTTCAACTTAAGCTTCTTAAATGAGAATCAATCATCAAAATAGATCCCGAAACATCTGAAGATCAAATTCGACCATGCACGCAAGTCATATTACACAATATGATACCACTCAAGGCCTCGAACCACAGAACAGAATCTTAAAGCTCAAAACAACCGGTTGGTTCGTTAGATTAAATGGTAGTGCCTTAGGAACATAGTTTTTTTCCCGTGTTCCTACTAACCTTACTAGCACCAATTCCTTATGAGTTCCATGACAACTTTGACCATATTGGAGATATCATCACCTCATTTTTTCAGTACAAAGTCTTTTACAAATTCATGATAATTCTGATTTGCTATAGCCCTATATCAAGTAATCTTTGTTTTACCTCATTCTCTATTTGGTATACACTTTTCTTGGTTAGTTCCTGACCTAGCCTTCATTCTCCTTTAAAGGAAATTCCTATATTACACCACCTCACTTGTAGACCGTGGTGTCCATCTAACTTTTCTTCTTATATTCTTTAATCGTACCACGTATATCAGTCATTCCATCGATCAATGTAAATAACAGTTCAATTCTCACGTTAAGCTTTAACGCACGATCTATAGTAGGGAAGAATGGAAACTTTTATTAAATTCCAATAGTCCATCATTTATAGAAGTGGGGTCCTTACAATGATAAACAAGACTCTACTGACACGAATTCATAGACCCCTAGGACTCTCTAATCCTGTTGCTCTGATACCAAGTTGTCACGACCCTATTCTGACCAAGTCGTAATCAACACTTGATTAACTTGATCGAGTAATTCATCTTGACTTTTCTATTCTGTTCTATTTATATTATGCCATGCATTAACATATATCAAGATAATTTAAATAAATTCTTTCCTGGATCTTTAAACGAAATATTTCTCTGAAATTAAATTCATTCTTTTCTCTTATATTCATTCAGACAAATATAATGCAAAGTGAACTATCATGACCCAAAATCCAACTAGTCGTGATGACACCTAATGCAACCTGCTAGGTAAGCCAATTAACAACTATCCAATTTAATGAGATTTATTGAGACAAATAAATCATAAAATAACTGAACCTTAATACATTTCCCAAGGACAGGTGGCATAAATCATGAGCTTCTAAGATTTAGATTCTTACAAAACTGAATTGAAATAATTACGACATCTGTTCGAAATGTAAATGAACAGAATTCGAATCTAATGCTACCAAAGACAAGTTATAGCCATAACTTGAATGCAGGTACATCTTCAAATCCAGCTCCCACCGTAAGTAGCAACATCGTATCCAACATTTGCACGCAAGATGCAGAAGTGTAGTATGAGTACAACACTTCTATGCAGCAACATCTGCATCCAACATCCAACGTCAGCCCTATGCAACAGAAATTTTTCCTATTCGATCGTGAAATGGCTTTCGCGATTCACAAAGCCCCCAAACTGTAGTTTGCTCTTCGCTAACGTGACCAAATGTTTGCGATCGCGATGCACACCCCTGTAGCCAAAAACCAGCAACTGAAAATGGCCTAAAAATGGTCTGACACCACCCCGAAACTCACCCGAGCGCTTGGGGCTCCACGCCAACCATCCACACAAGTCTAGATACATCATCTGTACTTGCTCGCACGATCAAATCACCAAAATAACACTTAAAACCATGAAGCGACTATCAACCACATGAAATTTGAAGGGAGAACTCAAGAACTTCTAGAATTACAACCAAGCGTCCGCATGCTATCAAACCAACTTCGAACGACCCCGAATTTTGCAGGCAAGTTCCAAATCATAATGCAGACCTACTCCATGTTTCAAATGTCACTTAAGAACATCAAAATCACAAATTGCACTTCAAATCGACTTAATGAATTTAATGAACTTTCAAAATTCAAAACTAACGATGAACAAGCCTAAACACCTCGGATTGATCTCAAATTTGGCACACAAGTCATAAATGACATAACAGACCTACTATAACTTCTAGAAATCGAAATCCGACCCCGATATCAATAATGTCAAACCTCACTCAAACCAATGAACATTTCAAAACCTTCAAATTTCTAACTTTCGCCAATTAGTGCCGAAACCTTCTAGAATTATTCAAATGCAAATCTGGGCATACACATGAGTCCAAAATCACCATTCGGACCTAACGGAATTATCATAACCCCGATCCGAGGTTGAATCCTAAAAAATCAAACATGGTAAACTCTTCTAACTCAAAGCTTCAACTATGAAATTCATTCTTCCAAAATAATCCGAAAATACCTGAAAACCAATGCCGATGATTCAGATACATCATAATACATCATATTAAGCTACTCAAGACTTCAAATAGCTGAACGGAATACAAATGCTCAAAACGACCGGTTGGGTCGTTACATCCTTCCCCACTTAAATATACGTCGTCCTCGAACGTTCCAAGAGTCATTCCAAAGCCATCAAATCACCATGTAACCTAATCATGCACATACTCGGGGGTGATCCCACGTCACTCAATTGCATATAGGCCTGACAACACAACATAACTGCAGATCATTACTTCAATCTTAGCCCGTAAACCACATAATCCAATTACCAACATTCAAAATTTCGTATAGGACCCGAATCTCACATTTACACACTGTATAAGTCTGAAAAAGTTGTATCAAGCCATAACCATAACCCAAGATGCAATCACATGATATACCACATATCTCGCGTACTTGTAGCAATAACTTCTTACCACAATAATTGCTCAAAACAAACCGGGTACCGGTAGTAAACCTCATATCAAATTAAACCTCGTTCAAAAACTTAGTACACTTCCGATGATGAAAGAAACATGCAGAAATTCATAACCACTCATCAGATCAACAAGTCATGGAGCCCTCTCTTGTCCGACAGGAACCGTAGTCTAAATTCTAAGCTGAGCTCCGATATTATTTCTCCATACACACAGTAATAAAATCCGATAGTACCCATTCTAGGTCGAATGAACTCATCTCGTCAACCACAACCATTTTATTGACATGCAACACCAATACAACCTAGAGCCACAAACCGTGCAATCCGTGCACCAATACGCAGTAACTCAATGCACCCAAAAATGAAAAATGACTCATATGAGAAAACCATCTCGCAAGCTCAACAATTACCACTACAACTGCAATGCTATGAGCCCATCATACATAGTAGAACCAAGACACATTAATCAATCACGAAGGATCATATGTCAACATAACTTCGCTGCAATGCGTGACCCCATCCTAACACTGGTCCACATGAAGTACCTCGAGCCACAATGCTCAAAATCAACAACCATGCGTAACTTGACATCAATTACCCAAGGTGCATGACCATATACACGGAGAAGCAAATAACACAATATACCACAACCGAAAAAGGCCATAACCTAGCCGCAATCAACCATTCCACATCCCAATAACCATTTCGCTCAAATTCCGCTACAAGACCCAAACAGAACTGCACCATGTGTGCGTATAACCAACAAATCTTCGCCCTTCGTATCATAGAAGAGTAACTCATAGAACATATCAGATACAAATAAGATCAATTCTAACCAAATTGCACATCCCTCAACTATAGCAATACAGAGTCAACCAATTCGATCCGATGTGGAATACACATCCTCAATAGGCCTACAGTGAGTCCCCCAAATCAACTTTGGTCGCCTCCAATTGGATAAATAGCCTTCCAAAAGTCCATCATGACTAACCATAGTATGTGCTACCATATGGCTAACTTTGGCCACATCTTCACAGTCCGCAACCCCGAAACAATCTGTTTCTAAGAAATCTCAGTCTCCAAATGCATAGAACACATGAATCACCATAATCGATCCCAACTCCACCACGTGAACGATTAACATATCTCTCATACACAATCATCCCTACGAGAGATATTTCTATAATTCTTCCATTCCACATAGCAAAATTTGAACATTAACAATTGATTAACTAGGCGAGTACCGCAATACCAATGAAGCATCCGTAAGTCAACACAGTGCGCCTTCTGAAATACGCACCCTTCTTAAGAATCACCAAGTAGTTATAACATTCATCTAAATATCTGAAACTGTCCATGCCGTCCAAAATTCATGAACATCCCTCCAAATATGAACCGTGACCTTGCACATGCAAATCTCAATCCCACACAACACACCGCATCTATTATGCCATCATATGAAAAGTACGAGAATCTCATAATCAACTACAGGTTACAAGAAGAATACCTACCCAGTCAGTTGGAAGCCTTCCAATTGATCTCACGCAGGAGAAAATCACAATACGCAACATGCTCCTCAGGCCAGTAGGAAATATCCATCTCAAACCGTGGTAGAAACCATCGAGAACTCTCCAAAACCTATTTACACATAACCAAACCATTAGAACTGAATCTCTCTAACTCATCCAAGCCACGCAAGTCACCAAATCCAAGAGTGTTGTCGCCGAGCACCTGTAGAGACTCACCACATCAGAAGTATCCAAAGAATCGATCATATATATTACCTTGCTGATCCAACCTACTACCAAGTTGTACTATTTCTCTGAGTTCCTTCCGAATTATCCTCAAGTTGACTCTCCTCCCAGCCATAATACCATGATCCTCAAATGAAAGTCACCCCACGAGATCCTAGAATAAAAGGCCACCGCGCTAAGGCCCATAAGCCGATGTATTCCCTCTCAAGCACCCCAAAAGTACCACAATCGGGACGCCCTCTCCGAAGAGTCCTTATATGAAACCGAAAGTATTTCATTTACCTTCCTGATATTAAAATGTAGAATTCATAGTGATACAGAAATACTGCGAGTCTCGACACTATCTGATGCAAATCTCGGAGTCTAGCCATATACAAATCCGAAAAAATTCTTAATTGCTATATATAATTTTTGAATCCATTAGATCATTCTCGAGAGTCATCTACTCTGCTCAAATCTCGACTGCACCACCCAAACAGGCCAAACGACATGTGCCTAATTAGCACGACAACACCCAAAGAAGTAACCTCGCCTTAACGCAACCGCGAAAATTCCTACTCTAATGTGCACTACATTCGTCAGGAATAACAACTCAAATAATTCAATGATTTCCATATACCCATAAAGTATAATATAATCCGTACTTAGAAATTCCCTTACTCGAGTCATCCTCGATCTCAACCTCTACAAGTCATAACTGATTCACAAGTATGCCTCAAACTGAAACCAACACAACACATAACCATGCAATCAAATTGGTGATAGTAGACTCCCCAATTTAGCTCAAATCCATAAATCAAAACACTCGATAACTCACAATACCGATACTCTATTACCATCGATCCAAACTCAAATCGCACAAATATAACCCACTGGTAGCAATAAACTCTCCACATAACCATCGTAAGGATCACACATCTGTAGCTTACCCCGCAGGTTATAACCCACATGCTTAGCCTCAAACTAACATCTCTCTATACCCTTTCATAGCCACAACTACTATGCAATCACTTAATCTTCCTAAGTCTGAACTCATCAACAAGACATGAGAACTTCATTCATTCCATAATTAAACAACATGAAAGATCCTTCAATACACTCATAAACAGAGGCTGTACGTCACATCAAGACAGAAATCAAGAACCCAATAGTCCTTCTCACATCCCAAGCAAACTCTTCCCGTCACATTCAAACCATCTGAACACATCTCGCAGTCCCATCATACTCATCATATGATCGTCTAACCACTCATCGGGCCATAAATTCCAATAATAGGAAAACTACCGAACTTATAAGTCCAGAAATACGTGTTCACACAACCGAAATCCCTTTTCTTAAGCCACAGTTGAAACCCGGCCTCAAGTCCTTCATACTGGCCTAACATTAGCACGCCAAAATTATATCTCGCATCTCATCCATGGAAGTTACAAGGCGTCGATGTACAGCTGATATCGAGCGCTCACATGCGCATACAAATGCGTGGAAGGAATTCAAAGAGTTACGCATCAAGCTGAATCAATGTCGCACGAGAAGGAAAGAAAGATGGAAAGTTTATCCTAAATGCCCTGTAGCCTCTCGATGATAGGTATGGCCGTCATCATACTGATCCCCAAGACTCTATTAGACACTTGCTCATGACTCGTACAACCTATGAACCTAGAGCTCTATTACAAACTTGTCACGACCCAAAATCTAACTAGTCGTGAGGGCCCCTAACCCAACCCACTAGGTAAGCCAATTAACAACTATCCAACTTAATGAGATTTATTGAGACAAAAAAATGATAAAATAAATGAACCTTAATACATTTCTCAAGGACTGGTAGTGCAAATCATGAACTTCTAAGATTTAGATTTTTACAAAACTTAATTGAAATAATTATTGCATCTGTTTGAAATGTAAATGAATAGAATTCAAATCTAATGCTACCAAGGACAAGTGATATCCATAACTAGGACGTAGGTACATCTTCAAATTCAGCTCGCGCCGTACGCAACAACATCAGCATCCAACATTTGCACGCAAGGTGCAGAAGTGTAGTATGAGTACAACCAACCCCATGTACTCAATAAGTAACAAACTTAACCATAGGTTGAAAGTAGTAACGAGCTGGGGCACGGGACAGAGTCCAACTCTAGTAACCAGCAACAGTTCATAACAATCATAATAAAAATAGTGCAGAAGATAACCCAGTGGTATGATGCTCAACTCGCTCACAATTATGGGAAAATAGGCATGTTTTTCAAATAAAATAGTAAAACTTAAATATTTTTCCGAAAGCATCAAAATATGAGTAAGTTTGTAAAATCATAATTTTCTTTCCAAAACTTTTCAACAAGTAAATGTTTCATTAATGGCATGAGGAAAGTACATCACTATGCCTACATGTCAATGTGTCTGAGAAGTCATAGATGACGTGATACTGTACAACATGAGAAAAATGCATCTCTATGCCTGTATGTCAAGTGTGCATATCAAATGCAATACAACATAGTGAATAACCACATGCATACTCTCAGAGTATCAATCCACTCAGTTCTCCCAGTCACTGATGGTAGGCTATAATCTCGTATTTTAATCGCTTATTGCACTCTAGTTTACTGTACTTTAATTGAGTTTGAGCTTTAATCGCTAGTGTTTTGCACTAATTGTGTGTTTTATGCCTTTTAGGAGGATTCCGAGCTATGTAGATGTTACGGAATGAATTGGAGTGATTTGGAGCTTTGAAGTCTGAGTAAAAGTCCAAGGGATTAAACTGGGATCGCGTCCGGGGTCGAGAACCAAGTCTGGGTATCAAAAAGTCTAGAAAAAATAGTACTCTGAGAAAACAACACTAGTGCGGCGCACGCCACACCGCGCTTGTACATTTTCTGGCTGCCTGACAGATTTCAACTTTCTGGATTTCCCCACTAATGCCCCGCATGGCGCGTCGCCCAACGCGCGTGTGGAATTTTTATAGAGTAATTGTCCTATTTCGCGTAGGAAAAGGTGTTTTCATTTGGGCTCGACCCTACGTGGTATAAATACATGGAAAAATATTATTTCATGGACTTTTGACACATCTAAGACCTAAGGAGGAGGTGGAGAAGCATAAGCACAAGGAATTCATAATTCGATCCTCACTCAAGACAAGAGTTTGAATCGTTTTATGTTTTTCTGTACTTTTAACTTAATTGTGATGAATTAATCCATATCTATGGAGTAGTTCCCTTTTGGATTTGATGGATGTGGTGTATTGATATTGTTTGTGGATTATAACTCTAGTTTAATGTATTAAATTGTTTTGGATGTTTTAATTGTTGCACCTATATCACATGTTCATATAATCGAGAGAGGCATAACTTGTCATATCTTTGCATTATCTTATTGGTTGAATTCATTAATTCTTCTTGGTAATCGAAAGAGGCTAGTTGAATTGTTAATTAAACCTAGTTAGGAGGATAATAAAGAGAGGTTCTCCTAAAGACCAATCCACTACGAAGCCGTGCATATCTTCACCGAGCTTAAATTGGTTCCTATTGTGAGGTTGAGACTTAATCGAGAGAGGGCTTTCTACTAAACATTTGAACTAAAAATTGAGTTAATTCGAGAGACTCACTTAAACATTAATAGTGAATTAACTAGAGTTAAATCCCAGACATTTATCTTGCACTTCTCCAATCAGTCCCTAATTTCTCCCATTGATATATTCCTTGCTTACTTTTGTTCGATCGTCATTTGTCAACTAGCTTTAGATTCTTAGTTAATTTAGTTTTTAATCACATAATTCTAGACTGTTGATTATCTTGATAGCAATCTAGTTACAAACTACGATAATATTGTTTAACTCCAATTCCTGTGGATACGATATTATATTACACTATATTCGACTAGCGAGCATATTTAAGTGTGTGTCTTAAGCTTGTCAAATTTTTGGACCGTTGCCGGGGATTGGCAGTCAATAGTGTTTGAAATAGTTGTAGTGCTAATTTAGGAATTTTTTCTTTTTCTTTTATTTTATTTTCCCTTTTTACGGTTGGTGTTCTTTGACTGTGTGTAGGTTACAGGTAAGAGTGGTGCATGACTCAATCTTTTGGGAAAGAATTGCTATCATACGAACCATAAATAGAAAAACAAAAGCGACAATTGAGGAAGGAAAGAAATTCCCTTGTGAATATAGAGAGGGTTGGGAAATCCTCAACCAAAGAAACTATGGCTGGAGATGATGATAATGTGGATTTGGCTGCGAGAGAGGTAGCCTAACAAAGAGAATAAGCTGCATGAGATGCTGAGGAAGCAGCTATTAGGACGCGCAACACATCTATGAAGAAGAGAGGAGTCACAGGCATAACCAAAATCAACCCGTGGGTATAGGCCAGTTCAGAAAATAGCTTCTGATGCTGGGAGACCACTTGGTGATTACGCTAGACCGGTCTACAACTAAGGATTGCCAAGTATTAGACCACCTCCAATTGCAGCAAAAATTTTGAATTGAAGCAAGGGTTGCTCCAAACTCTTTAAAATTGTTGTGTCTTCAGAGGAAAGATGAACGAAGAGCCAAATAATCATCTAATGGACTTCGAGGAGATTATGAACATCTTTCAATACTATGCTGTGTCAGAAGATGCAGTTTACTTAAGGGCATTCCCCTTCACACTCAAAAATGATGCAAAGCAGTGGCTTAGAAGCTTGTCCTGGGGATCAATTAGAACATGAGAGGAGATGACCAGAATATTTCTTGATAAATATTTCTCTTCAGCTAAGACGGGCAAGTTTAGAAGAGAAATCCATAACTTCTACCAGAAAGATACTGAGATTGTGTTTGAAGCTTTGCAGAGGTTTAAGGAGATTGTTCTAAAGTGTCAACATAGTGGAATTGAAATCTGGATGCAACTCCAGGATTTTTGGGATGGATTGACACCAGCATCACGTCGAACATTGAGCAATGCAGCTGGAGGCCCGTTGATAAAGATGACACCAGAGGAGATAGCCATTATTCTTGATGAATTGTCTAAAGATGCAAATCAGTGGCCCTCTGAAAGTGGTGAACGAAGTAGAGCGACTGGAGTTCACCAAGTTGATGCTAACATATCTGTGTAGGTAAAGCTTGATGCCATGGCCAAGGAGATAAGGAAGCTAGCCTTAGCTTCAATACATAGTGAAACTCATGCAGCTTGTGGTATATGCGGTAGAGGACACCCTACTCATGAGTGTCAGGCCTCAACTAAGGAAGTGAATACTGTGGGGAATTACATCTTTAATGCAATGATGCAGAGATACCTTGGTTTTTCATGGATTTCACCTGGGGCACAGAAAATGAATGGCAACAAAATAATTCTAGACCACAGGGACAAGGAGCGCCAATTTTCCAAAATCAGCAGAAGCAGCAATTTCGGCCTTAACAACCCATTCGTTCTGGCTTAGACGATCTCATGAAGTCATTCATTCTGCAAATTAATGAGAACTTGAAATTCATAGTGCAGCTATAAGGGAACATGGAGTAGCTATCAAGGAAATAGGTATTGGTCTTTGAAATTTGGAGAGACAAGTGGTACAAAGTGCAACAATATTATTTGAAAGGATGCCAAGTACTCTACCATCTGACATTGAAAGAAACTCCAAAGAAATAGTGAATGTTGTAACTCTAAGAAGTGGGCAAGTGTTGAAAGATCCCGCCCCTCTCCAAAAAGATATGATACCTAAAAAAGAAAATTGGGGGCAGCTGAAAAATGAAGTTGATAAGAAGAAGAAAGGCAAGAAGGGAGCTGAGAAAAAGAAGAAGGAGGAAACTTCAAGAAGGGAGAAATCTAATGAGGAAAGCAAGCACATACCTGCTTTACCTTTTTCCCAAAAGCTGTATAGAGAGAAGCTAGACAAACAATTTGAGAGATTTCTAAATATGCTGGAACAAGATAATGTTAATTTGCCATTCACAAAAGTTCTCTCAAAAATGCCGGCTTATGCCAAATTCTTGAAGGAGATCCTGACAAAGAAGAGGAAATTAGAAGAGACCTCTGTAGTCAAGCTCATAGAGCATTGCAGTGCAATCTTGTAAAATAAACTCCCATAAAAGTGTGGAGATCCAAGGAGTTTTACTATACCTTGTTCTTTAGGCTCTATTAATTTTGACAAATGTTTATGTGATTCTGGCACATCAATTAATCTAATGTCTTTGTCTATTTATAGGAAGCTAGAGAAGGAGATTGGAGAGATAAGGTCCATGTCAATATCTTTGCAGCTAGCAGAACAAACGACTTTAATACCCGAGGGGATAGTGGATGATGTCTTAGTTCGGTATATAAGTTTGTATTTCCTGTAGATTTATAGTGGTGAATATGGAGGAGAACAAGGAGGTCCCTCTCATCTTAGCATGACTATTCTTAGCAACGGGTAGAGCAATCTTAGATATACACGAGAGAAGACTCATGCTTAGAGTGATTGAGGAGACTGTGACTTAGGAGATGAATGTAGAAATGGAGGATAAAAAGGAGAAGCCAGTTGCAAGTGTTAAGTGGACAGTAAAGAGTTCTAAAGAGAAGGCTGCAAAGAGTGAGAAGAAAAGTGTGGAGTGCACCCCAAGAAGGCTGAGAAGAAGTTGTCAGCGTGGATGTGCGAATTCGAAGGCGTGGAATAGATTCCGACTTCGACTCAGACCCCAACTAGAGATTTAGGAAAATTTCCTTTACCTTGTGCTTTTTAATTGTGTGTCATGGGGACATGCCACAACTTAAAGTGTGGGGTAGGGGATATTTGTATGTTGCATTTATATGTGTTAGTTAGTTTTTATTGTTTTAGTAGTTAGAAACAGAGAAAAAAAAACATAAAAAATTTGAAAATTTTCAAAATTTTGATTTTTCCAAATGATGGATATCATTCGACGGATTTCTTGAGGAATTAAAGTCGAAAGAAAAAAGAAAAAAAGATTTTCTATTGCTAGGTAGTGTATTAAATCCCCCTTGGTTTTTCTTTGTGTTGCGGTTCTTTTCCAAGGGTTTTGTTTGAACCGGGTGTAGTTTGTTTTTATTTTTGTTAGGAGTAGAAAACCTTGTGCTGTGATTTGAATTGAAAGCCAATATTGGTTAACTTTTTTATGCCTTGAGAATAGTGAATGCGTCAGTTGTGACGCTTAGGCTCAGTTTTTTACTCTTGTATAAGTACCTTAAATTATGTGATCTTAACTTTGCTTACTGCCTTGACTAGAGTGTCTTGATAGTCCGATCTTGAGTGAGTAATGTGCCATGTGTATGTGAGATTTTATGTTATTCTGTGCACTGCATTTGATGTCTATAACTTGCCCCGTGCGTTTGCAAAGCGAAATAATAGTTGTATTCACTCTTGGAAGTGATATAGGCATTTCTTTGTTGAGCCAGTTATATGCTTTTGTCCACCTAATTGTTATGTATCTTAGTTAACCTCATTGATCCTGTAATCCTATTTCTTTGGCAACCACATTAAAAGCCTTACCCATTTGTTTGAATTGACTATCTATTTGAACCATTTACCTCTCGTGAGCACTTGAATTTGTTAAGAACTTTGTAAAAGTTGAAGTATGAGCTAGTTGGTTTGGTTTTTGAGTGGAACTAATGAAATAACCAGAAAGGTGCAATGTATTGAAAAATTAAGAGCAACTTTAATTGAAAAAGAAAGAAAAAAGAAAGAGTGTTGTATTGTTGTGCAATTATTCTTTAACAGTGGTAACTCTTGATGTAATTGTGCTTAAATAAGTAGGGAGTTAATGCATATCGATGTGAAGGTGGAGTATGGTTTGACATAAATGTGGGGTTTTGAATATTACGTGTATGCATTAAAAGTGCTTAGGGGGGTTTAGTCACTCTTATATCTAAATGTATCCTACCGTCCCGCAGCCTACATTACAACCATTTAAAGTCCTACTTGATCATTGACTGAATGAGCTCAATTACTAGAGTAGTACACTACGGGCATGCCTATGCTTCATCTTTTGTAGCATATGAATGTTTTTTCTCACAGTGAGCGAATTATTTCTATCCCGAGTTCCTAATTGTTCTTAATCTCTATTGTGTGTGGAACTACTCTCTATTTTTGTAAGGGCACTTGATTCACGAAGGAAAGGTAGTGCTTGACCTCTATGTAGAGTAAGTGAGCGGGTTATAAATAATGTGTGATGCTTTTGAGTCAAATCCTGAGGTGAAGATGTAACACTATTGTGCTTAGTCTATTTTAAATATTCTTGGTGTGATGTGTTAGGAGAGTTGTTTAAAAAGGTGGTGTCTTTATAAAGTGTAGTTTGATTGATCGAGGACAAACAATGGTTTAAGTGTGGGGTGTTGATGGTAGGCTATAATCGCGTGTTTTAGTCTCTTATTGTACTCTAATTTACTACACTTTAATTGAGTTTGAGCTTTAATCGGTATTGTTTTGCACTAATTGTGTGTTTTATGCATTGTAGGAGGATTCTGAGTTATGTAGATGTTACGGAATGAATTCGAGTGATTTGGAGATTTGAAGTCTGAGTAAAAGCCCAAGGGATTAAGCCAGGATCGTGTTTGGGGGTCGAGAACCACGTCTGGATATCAAAAAGTCAAGAAAAAGCCGTACTCTGAGAAAACAACACTAGCGTGGCATGTGGCGCGCCGCACCTGTACATTTTTCGGCGGCATGGTAGATTTCAACTCTCTGGATTACCCCACTAATGCCCCGCGTGGCACGTCGCCCCGTGCAGCGTGCCTGTGCAATTTTTACAGAGTAATTGTCCTATTTCGCGTAGGAAAAGGTATTTTTTTTGGGCCCGACCCTACTTGGTATAAATACATGGAAAAATATTATTTCATGGACTTTTGACACATCTAAGACCTAAGGAGGCTATGGAGGAGGTGGAGAAGGATAAGCACAAGGAATTCATCATTCGATCCTTACTCAAGACAAGAGTTTGAATCATTTTATGTTTTTCTTTACTTTAAACTTAATTGTGATGAATTACTCCATATCTATGGAGTAGTTCCCTTTTGGATTTGATGGATGTGGTGTATTGATATTGTTTGTGGATTATAACTCTAGTTTAATGTATTGAATTGTTTTGGATGTTTTAATTGTTGCACCTATATTCACATGTTCATATAATCAAGAGAGGCATAACTTGTCATATCTTTGCATTATCTTATTGGTTGAATTCATTAATTCTTCTTGGTAATCGAAAGAGGCTAGTTGAATTGTTGATTAAACCTAATTAGGAGGATAATCGAGAGAGGTTCTCCTAAAGACCAATCCACTACGAAGCCGTGCATATCTTCACCGAGCTTAAATTGGTTCCTATTGTGAGGTTGAGACTTAATTTAGAGAGGAGTCTCTACTAAACGTTTGAACTAATAATTGAGTGAATTCGAGAGACTCACTTGAACATTAGAAGTGAATTAACTAGAGTTAAATCCTAGACATTTATCTTGCACCTATCCAATTAGTCCCTATTTTCACTCATTGATATCTTCCTTGCTTACTTTTGTTCAATTGTCATTTGTCAAGTAGCTTTAGATTCTTAGTTAATTTTAGTTTTTAATCACATAATTCTAAACTGTTGATTATCTTAGATAACAATCTAACTATAAGTTACGATAATACTATTTAACTCCAATCCCTATGGATACGATATTATATTATACCATATTCGACTAGGGAGCATATTTAAGTGTGTGTTTTAAGCTTGTCAGTCACTCGGTTCTCCCAATCACTCAGTCCTGACAGTCACTCAGTCCTCACAGTCACTCATTCCTCCCAATCGCTCGGCACTTGCCCTCGCACTCAACAGGTACATGAGCCCACTGCAGATGTGCAGACTGCGGAGGGGCAATTCCAGCCAAGCGCTATAATAAGCCAATCATGGCATGAATCAAATAAACATGCTGCGACGTGCAGCCTTATACCATAAATATCTCACAATCAGGCCCTCGACCTCACTCAGTCATCAATCTCTCCAGTTTCTTGGGCTCACAAGAATCATGATAATCAGCCCAAACAGTGCTGATATGATGTATAAAAAAAGGACAATAGAGACTGAGATATAATATGCAAATAATAGCTGTGACTGAGTATAAATTTCAAATTAAGCAATTAATTCAAACAGTGCCAGCATGTGTCCTAAGCATGATTTCTAACATGGATCACAGCTCAATTACTCTAGCACGTAGAGATTTCATGGTTACAGATAAGATTAAGAAACTATGCAGTACCATAGAAACAACATAATCACAATTTACACGGTTCACGCCCACACGCCCGCCACCTAGCATGTGCGTCACCTCAGCACCAAACACATATCACGTATATTCAGAGGTTCATACCCTCGGCACCAAGTTTAGAAGTGTTACTTACCTCGAACAAGTCAAATATAATATCGAGCAAGCCAAACAATACTCCAAAAATGCCATCCCGAGCGTACCAACCTCCGAACGGCTCGATACTAGCCAAAAGCAACCCAAAAACATCAAATAATGCCGAAGGAAACAATTCTAAAAGATAAAGGTCGAATCTTTAATCAAAAGCCCAAAGTCAACCAAAAATTCAAATACGGGCTCGCACCTCGAAACCCGACAAAACTTACAAAATCCAACAACCCATTTGATTACGAGTCCAACCATACAAGTTTCACTCAAATCTGACTCCGAATCGATGTTCAAAACTCAAAAATTCAATCTATGAAACTTTAGACAAAATCCCCCAATTTCTCTCTTGAAATCCTCAATTAAATGCCAAAAATGAAGATAGATTCATGAAATAAAATCGAAACCGAGTAGAGAACACTTACCCCAATCCATGTGATGAAAATCGCCTAAACAATCGCTAAATCCTGAGGTCCCCAACTCAAAATATGGATATATGGCTCAAAGGTCCGAAATTGGACATTAAATCCACTGCCCAAGCTTCCTTTTTCGCGATCGCAGACATCCCTTCTTGATCGCGATGAACAAATTCTTCAACAATGATTTTCAAACTCTTCCCAGACAGCCTCAAGTATAATTCTTATAACAATTTGTACAAAACTCCAAATGTGAAATGGGTTGACTTTATGAAAACTAGATACTAAAGGTTACAACTTTCATTTTTGGATCATCTCCAAATATCTTATAGATTCCAAGATATAAGCTTCCAAAGTCAGCCAAGTGCAGCAGAAATTTCTCCTTGGCGATCGCGGAATGGCTTTTGCGATCGCGATTCACAAGGCCCCAAACTATAGTTTGCTCTTCGCTAAAGCGACCAAATATTTGCGATAGCGATGCACACCCCTATAGCCAAAAATCGGCAACTGAAAATGGCCTAAAAAGGTTTCGAAACCACCACAAAACTCTCCCGAACCCTCCGGGCTCCACGCCAACCATCCACATAAGTCTAGAAACATCATGCGAACTTGCTCGCGCGATCAAATCACCAAAATAACATATAAAACCATGAATCAGACATCAACACGCGTGAAATTTGAAGGGAGAACTCAAGAACTTCTAGAATTACAACCAAGCGTCTGAATGCTATCAAACCAACTCCGAACGACCCCGAATTTTGCAGGTAAGTTCCAAATCATAATCCAGACCTACTCGATGTTTCAAATCTCACTTAACTACATCAAAATCACAAATCGCACCTTAAATCGACTTAATGAAGTTAATGAACTTTCAAAATTCAAAACTAACAGCGAACATGCCTAAACACCTCTTATTGATCTCAAACTTGGCACACAAGTCATGAATGATATAATGGACCTACTATAACTTCCGAAAATTGAAATCTGACCCCTATATCAATAAAGTCAAACCTATGAACATTTCAAAACCATCAAATTTTCAACTTTCGCCAATTAGTGCCGAAACCTTCTAGATTTATCCAAATATAAATCTCGGCATACACCCGAGTTCAAAATCACAATCCGGACCTAAAAGAATCATCAAAACTCCAATTCGAGGCCGAATACTAAAAAGTTGAACTTGGTCAATTCTTCCAACTGAAAGCTTCAACTATGAAATTCATTCTTCCAATTTAATTCCGAAAACACCTGAAAACCAATGCCGATGATTCACACACGTCATAATACATCATGTTGAAGCTACTCGACCGGTTGGTCGTTACATGGACACCCTGTGGTGCCTCGCTGTAACGACCCGATAGGTTGTTTTGAGTACTAGTTGCCCATTATATGGTTTGAGACCTTTCATAGCGCTACTTGATGATTTATGACTTATAGCGACGTTTTTGCTGATTTTCGTAAAGTTTAAATGTGAATTTGTAAAGAAAACTTAATTTTTGAAGTTGAAAATAGCTAGAGTTGATCTGGCCAATATTATTGGTAAACGATATTAGAACGGTAATTTGACGATTCTGGTAGGTTCGTATGATGATTTTGGACTTGTACACATGTTTGGTTGGGGCCTCGTGTGACTCCAGGCCATTTTGGCACTTAATATGAAAAGTAGGAATTTTGAAGTATGAACTGTGAAATTCTTTAAGTTTTGGTGTTTGATTCTTGATTTTAGATGTTATTTCGATGATTTGAGCTTAGGAGCGAGTTTTTATGATGTTATTGTGCTTGCGTAAATGTTTGATTAGAGCCCGAGGGGCTCGAGTAAGATTCAAATGAGTTTCAAACTGATTTGTTAGCATATAGGATTGTTGGTGCTGCAGACCTCCCATTTGCGATGGTCTGTTTGCAAAATATAAGCCTCGCATTTGCGATACTGGGGAGGTGTTGGGAAGATTCGTATTTATGAAGCATAGCTCGCATTTGCGAGGTATACTGTCTTAGCATTTTCAATTTTTTATCGCATTTGCTACTCTAGGAGAAGTAGGTGCAGCTTCGCCTTTATTCGAATTTATGGAGATTACAGTCTTCGCAATTGCGAAAATATTGTCGCTTTTGCGAAATCGAAAGTTAGGATTTCGGGATTTAGCTCATTTTATTCCATCTTTGTGACCTTGACTCCACATAAAGGCGATTTTGGAGAGCATTTTCTTCCCAACCTCCATTCAATTGTCATCACTTTTCCATATATTTTCACTGCTAAACCTAAGATTTCATAGAGTAGAAATAGGGCTTTCGGGTATAAATTTAGGAATTTTTATAGTTTTGAGATTTAGACCTCGAATTCAGGTTGGATCTCGAAACAAATCACATATTTGGACATGAATGGGCAATCGAGATTTGGTCTTAATTTCAGATTTCGGTCACGTGGGCCCGGGTTGAAATTTTGTTGTCCTTCTCAAATAAGTTAAAGATCGAACCTTTTCGATACTATGTGTCACGACCAAAACTCCCACTGGAGCTGTAACGGCGCCTAATACTGCTTGTTAGGCAAGCCAACAATTTAACAATAAAAATAAACTCAATTAACAAACCTTAATGTTCTTAACAACAGAATAATCACAAAATATCTGAAAATAGCAAAAATTGTGCAACTATAACCATCTAATGATTTGGTGTCATCGAGTACATGAGCACTACAACAACTCAAAACGCATAGTCAAATCATCAATACAAAACTATCTGAATGGTAGAATAGTGATAGTAAAAATAAACAAAAGAGAACTTCAAGGTGTATGAACGACATAATAGCTACCTCGTAGTTTCCACAAGATAGAATTGGTGAAAACTCTAGCAATCATCGCGCCAAGCAGTATGAGTACAATCGACCCCATGTACTCAATAAGTAACAAACCTAACCTCGGGCTGAAAGCAGTAATGAGCTCGGAAGAAAGTTAGTGTCCAACACTAATAATCAATAACAACACATGATATAATGATGATAGTAAAAGTAAATAAATCAAAAGATATCATGTTCAGCTCGTTCACAAATATGGAAAATTAGACATGCTCTCCAAGTATAACAGTCAAAGCCCAATCTTCCACCGAAATCACTACAACGTGAGCATATCAAGGAAATTGTGATATTCTGACTTTCAGCAACAGATTAAACATTTTGTTTACATCTAGCATGAGGAAAATACATCTCTATGCCTACATGTCAAATATATATGTCAAGTCAATAACGTCACAATAAAGCCATCAAGTGTACTCACACTCAGCACACTCATGGTGCCAGGCATAAGTGCCCCTCACCTAAGCACATATATGACCCTGTGCTTGTGCTCACTGTGAATATCACATAACCCAACTATGGGACTTGATGCACATGTCGCCCCCTAGTCAGTACCAGTTAACTCAATATTGGCATGGCATACGCTTCACCTCAAAATCAACAACAAATCGGCTCTATGGCCCAAGCTTAGTCATCAGCCGTTCAAGTCCTAATTTACCACATCTCACAGTACTCAGTTCAATAGTGTTAAACATATGAGGCATCAACAAGATGTGAGAAATCATAATAAGAATGCACTGAAACATAGATATCATACAGGGATAGAGCATCATGACCGAGAGTATGGTACAATTGAGACAAACAACTCAAAACACAACAAGAATAGCCCTATCATGTCTCAAACCAATAAGCACATAGCCTAGGCATGTTTTTTAGCATGAATCATAGATCAAACAGTCATAAAACTAGAGGAAAACACGTATATAATGAGGCATGATAGAAAAACAAGTCTCATAGTAGTCGAATGTCTATCCGGACCAGGAATACCCTAGTGTACGCAAGCATGCCCGTCACCTAGCACTTACGTCTTCCCCAACACATCTCAAGTATTGTAGTTCATATGGATAATTAACCTCAAACTGCATTTAGACATGTTACTTACCTCAAAGTGCATGAATCAATACTCCAAAAATCCCTTCCGACGTGAATCAACCTCCGAATGACTTGAATCTAGTCAAACCAGCTTAATATCATCAAAAAAAGCCATAAGAAACAAGCCCAAATAATAAAGCTAAGAACTTGATTCGAATATGCAAATTTAACCAAAAAAGTAAACCTCGGGATAGCCCCCCAAAACCCGAAAAAACTCACAAATTTCGAACACCCATTCCAATATGAGTCCAAATATATGTGTTTTATCCAAACCTAACCTCAAATTGACTATCAAATCATCCGTTTCTTTACTTTGGTTAAGTTTTTACTAAAATCCCCAATTTCTTCACTTAGATTCACCAATCAAACGCTAAAATAAAGGTAGGAACCATGAATAATAAACAAATTCGAGTAAAAAACACTTACCCTAATCCAAATCGTGTAAATCTTCTCCAATATCGCCCAAATCTGAGCTCTAGATCTCAAAATGTGAAGCAATAACCAAAACCCTCGAAATAGAGTTATTTATAGTTTGCCCAGGCATACCCTTCGCGAACGCAGCACGTGCCTCGTGTTCGTGAAGCAAAAAATGAAGACTGCCGGAAAATACTCTTCCAGAACGCGTCCATACACTTGCGATTGCGAGGAAGAACACACCCGACCTTACGTGAATGCAACCTTGACCTTACGAACGCGTAGGCCAAACGCTCCCAACTCCCAGATGCTTCACGAATGCGACGCCCAACCACGAATACGATGAAGGGAGACTACCCAGCCCAAATTAACCCTCGGCGAACGCGATTGCCTTGTCGCGATCTCCAAGACGAAAACCGGATACCTGCTTCAGGAGTCCAAAAATAAGGGAAAAATGGTCTAAGACACATCCGAAACACACCTGAGGCCCCGAGACCCCATCCAATCACACCAACCAATCCCAAAAAGTAACACGAACCTATTCGAGAGTTCACCTCACACAAAACAATATCAAAACCACGAATCGCACCTTAATTAAAGTCTAAGGAACTAATGAGCTTCCAACATCCAAAACTCATGCGGAACCACACCAAATCAACTCAAAATGACCTCAATTTTGCGTACAAGTCCTAAATGAAACAAAGGACCTATCTCAACTCTCGTAACCACAATCCAAACCCGATATCATGAAAGTCAATTTTAGGTCGAACTTATCAACTTTCCAAACCTTCAACTTTCAAATTTTCGCCAAATGGAACTAGATCAACCTATGAACCTTCAAATCCAAATATGGACGTACACCTAAGTCTAAAATCACCAAGCGAACCTATTAGAACCATCCAAACATCATTCCGGGGTCGTCTACTCAAAAGTCAAACTTCGATCTACCCTCACAACTTAAACATCTAACCAAGGGACTAAGTGTCCCAATTCAATTCCAAACCTCCTCGAAACCAAAAAAACCATTTCCACAAGTCATAAACAACAAATAAACATATGTTTGGTAATAAATAGGGGAAACAAAGCTAAAATACTCAA
This sequence comes from Nicotiana obtusifolia, assembly GCA_002018475.1. Taxonomy (NCBI): domain Eukaryota; kingdom Viridiplantae; phylum Streptophyta; class Magnoliopsida; order Solanales; family Solanaceae; genus Nicotiana; species Nicotiana obtusifolia. The sequence goes on along the minus strand of MCJB01041145.1, from coordinate 210,360 downwards.
AACGATCGTCCATGTCATTATATTCTCCCCATCTTAAACAAATGTTCTTCCTCGAACAAGTATAGAATCATACATGGGGTCTCAAAAAGGTGAGGATATCTGCTCTGCATCCCCTTCTCGATCTCCCAAGTAGCCTCTTTAAACGACTGACCTCTCCAACGAACCTTCATCGAGGCTATATTATTTGACCTCAACTTTCGAACCTATTGGCCAAAATGGGCACCTGCTCCACATCATATGCCAAATCCTCGTCCAATTTCACCGTGCTGAGGTCTAATACATGTGACGGGTCCCCACAATGCTTCCGAAGCTAGGAAATAGGAAAAACTTGGTGAACTCCCAATAAACTAGGTGGCAAGGAAAGTCTGTAGGCTAGATCTCCAACTCTATCTAGCACCTCAAAAGGATCAAATACAGAGGGCTCAACTTGCCCTTCTTCCCGAACCTCATCACATTTGTCATGGGCGAAACTCTAAGTAGAACATTCTAACCTACCATATATGCCATATCACGAGCCTTCCTATTAGCATAACTCTTCTCCCTAGACTGCACTGTATAAAGCCGCCCCTGAATTAACTTCACCTTCTCCAAAGCATCACACACTCAATGAGTGCCCAATAACCTAGTCTCCCCTAGCTCAAACCTACCAACCGGAGAGCGACATTGCTTCCCATATAAGGCCTCATAAGGAGCCATCTGGATACTCGACTAAATGTTGTTGTTGTAGGGGAACTCTGCTAATAGTGGAAACTGATCCCGTGATCCCCCAAAATCAGACACAGGCTCATAACATGTCCTCTAATATCTGAATAGTATGCTCAGACTGTCTGTCCCTCTGGGGATGAAATGTCACACTTAACTCGACTTGTGTGACTAACTCACACTGGAATGCTTTCCAAAAATGCAATGTGAACTGAGTGCCTTGATCCGAAGTAATAGACACAGGCATACCATGAAGGAGAACAATCTCACGGAGATAAATCTGAGCTAGCTTCTCTAAAGAGTGGGTATTTATGACTGGAATGAAGTGTGCATACTTGATCAGTCTTTCCACAATAACCCACACTGCATTAAACCTTCTCAAGGTCCATGGAAGCCCAACTACAAAATTCATAGTGATATGCTCCCACTTCCACTCCAAAATATCTAGCCTCTGAGGCAAACCATCCGGTCTATGATGCTCGTACTTCACCAGCTGGCAGTTCAAACACGGAACAACATACTCAACAATATCCTTTTTTATCCTTTGCCACCAATTGTGCTGCTTCAAATCCCGATAAATCTACGCGGAACCATGATGAATGGAATACGAAAAACTATGGGCCTCCTAAATAACCAGCTCTCGCAACCCATCCATATTAGGCACACAAATCCGGCCTTAAAGCCTCAAAATCCCATCATCACCAATAGTAAACTTCTTGGCATCACCGTGATGCACTGTGTCCTTTAGCACAAGCAAGAGGGGATCATCATGCTAACGCGCCTTGATGCACTCAAACTAGGACGACCGTGATACAACACAAGCAAGAACCCTGTTAGGCCACGAAGTATCCAACCTCATGAGCCTTTTGGCCAAAACCTGAACATCCAAAACTAATGGTCTCTCCCCGACTGTAATATAAGCAAGACTACCCATGCTCCCATCCTTCCTACTCAAAGCATCAGCCACCACATTGGCCTTCCTGGGATAATAAAGAATGGTAATAACGTAGTCCCTTAGTACATCTAACCACCTCCTTTGCCTCAAGTTCAGATCCTTTTGCATCAATAAGTGTTGGAGACTCCTGTGATCCATGAACACTTCACGAGACATGCCAAAAAGCTAGTGCTTCCAAATCTTGAGGGCATTTGCAAAGGCTGCTAACTCTAAATAGTGCGCTAGGTGGTTCTTCTCACGGGGCTTCAACTGATGTGAAGCATAAGCAATCCCTCTCCCCTCCTGCATCAACATGTACCTAGTGCAAATCCGCGTAGCATCACTATATACCTTATATGAACCCGATCCTGAAGGCAAAACCAAAACTGTAGGCATAGTCAAGGCAGTCTTGAGCTTCTGAAAGCTCTACTCACACTCATCAGACCACCTAAATAGGGTAGCTTCTGCATCAATCTAGTCGATGGGGATGCTATAGATGAATATCCCTCAACAAAATTGCGATAATACCCAGCCAACCCAAGGAAACTACGGATCTCAGTAGCAGTAGATGGTCTAGGACAACTCTAAATTGCCTTAATCTTCTTCGGATCCACCTTAATCCCCTCATAGATACTACATGACCCAAGAATGCCACCGAGTCTAAACCAAAAATCACAATTGGAGAATTCAGCATATAGCTTATTCTCCCTCAAAATTTGGAGCACGATCCTCAAATGCTGCCCATGATCCTCCCGGCTGCGAGATACACCAATATATCATTAGTAAACACAATAGGAAAGGAATCCAGATGGGTACGAAACACGTTGTTCATCAAGTGCATGAAAGCTGCTGGGCCGTTACTCAACCCAAATGACATCACCAACACTCATAATGGCCATAGCGGGTTCGAAAAGCAATCTTCAGAATATTTGAAACCCTGATTTTTAACTGATGGTACCCGATCTCAAGCTAATCTTCGAGAATACTATAGCACCCTGAAGCTGATCAAATGAATCATCAATACGCGGTAGGGTTACTTGTTCTTGACAGTAACCTTGTTCAACTACTTATAGCCACTGCACATCCTCATAGAACTATCTTTCTGCTTAACATGGTGTACCCCAAGGCGACACACTTGGTCTGGTGAAACCCTTATCAAGAAATTCTTATAACTATTTCTTCAATTCCTTCAACTCCACTGGTGCCATGTGATATGGTGGAATTGAAATGGGCTGAGTGCCCGACACCAAATCTTTACCAAAATCAATATACCTGTTGGTGGCATGCTAGGCAGGTCTGCTAAAAACACCCTCATTATCGGAACTGACTAATTGGTAGGAGTATCAGCACCAACATCCCTCAAAATGGCTAAGTACGCCAAGTACCCGTTCTCAACCATCCATGGAGCCTTCAAATATGAAATCACTCTACTGGGAGTGCGTCCAAGTGAACCTCTCCACTCCACCCTAGGTAACCCGACATCACCAATGTCACGGTCTTAACATGACAATCAAGAATAGCATGGTACAGATATAGCCAAACTATACCCAAAATCACCTCAAAATCAACCATGCTGAGCAATAAAAGATCAACTCTAGTCTCATAACCCCTAATGGTAATCATACACGACTAGTATACACTATCCACCACAACATAATCACCCACTAGTGTAGATACATGAACATGCATATCCAAAGAATCACGAGGCATATCAATATAACTAGCAAAGCATGATGAGACATATAAATAAGTGGAACCAGGTTCAAATAATATTGAAGCATCCCTGTCGCATACAGAAACAATAGCTGTGATCATGGCGTCAGAAGCAACTGCCTTTGGCCTAGCCCAAAATGCATAGCAACGAGCCTGTTCACCATCTGTTTGGCCACCCCCTCTAGGGCGAGCTCGCCTCGTATGAGCTCCACCCCGACTTGGCTGAGTGGTGGTGTAGCAACTGGTGCGGGAGTTATGGTCTGGCTTCCCTGCTGCACTAGACCTCTTTAAAAGCGAAGGTTATACTTTCTCACATGCCCCAACTCCCATACTCGTAGCAGGCTCGAACTGGGAATGACTGTGGGGACTAGTCGGATCCGGTGAACCAGAATATCTGCTAGAAGAGCTTGATACTGACGAACCCTGAACTGATGGAGTGTAACAAGAGCTCTAAGCTGGGAGTACATTGAACAAAGATTGTACCAAAGCTCCTCAGCTAGGTGGTGTTGAATGATAATTTGGTTTGCTGGACTGACCCCTCACAAACCGACCTCCGCCTCCAGACGAGGCACCACGGAATCCTCCAAAATAACGAGGCCTCTAATCAAAGGTCATCTCCCTGACCTGACATTTGATGGGCTCGATCCTCCTGGCGATCTCCAGTACTCGAGTAAAAGAAATATCATCCTCGGTATCTTTGGCCATTTATAGCCTAATACCATATGTAAGGCCATCTATAAACCTCCGCACCCTCCCCCTCTTAGTAGGGATCAAGATAGCTACATGGCGTGATAAATCCATAAATCTGGTCTCATGTTGAGTAATGGTCATGCTCCCCTATTGAAGGCGCTCAAACTGATAACATAAGTCTTCTCTTTAAGTGAACGAAATGAACTTCTCTAAGAAGAAATGTGAGAACTGGGCCCAGATGAGAGGAGGTGAACCTACCGGCCTGCCCCGAACATACACCTGCCACCTCCTTATGGTAGCACCATGCATTTGAAACACTATGAAATCAAGTCCATTGGACTCCACTATACCGATGTTGTGCAATATTTCATGGAAATTGTCTAAGAAATCCCGAGTGTTCTCAGAAAGCGTACCACCAAAGCGAAGGGAAGCAACTTGGTTAAATTGTCGAGCCTCTTTAGCCCCTCAATTGACATCATGGGTCTCTTATTGGGCTGTGTAGCAATACAGGCTGAACTTCCCAAACGGGTAGAACTGCTAGGGTCTGATAGCTGTGAGCCATCTACTTTGGGGTGTGCATAACGGGAGTCTGGGCTCCTTCCTCGGCTTGAGTAACGATAGGTGCTACATGAAATACACTAGCCTGGGCCACACCTCTCCATAAGACGAACCAAGCTAACTAGGTCATCTTGGAGTACTGGGTAGCGATGAATCCCTCTGGAACCCGAGCTGGTCCTACCGGCATGGTTAGAACATGGATCTCCTCCTCCTGCTCTATCTGAGACTCAACATTAGGTGCCATTGCGCGTGCTCTAGATTGAACTCTGGCTCTACCTCGGCCCCAACCTCTACCCTGACTAGTGGCTGCAGTCTGGGGCTCCAGCTCCTGATCAGCTGAACGTGTCCTCACTATCTATGAGAGAATAGAAGAGTAATGTTTCAAACTTTAGAATTAACAAATCAACATGACAAGAATGCAAGAAACTGAAGTCTCCTAACAGTTATGTAGCATCTCGAAAATAAGTACAAACGTCTCTGTACCGATCCGCAAGACTCTACCAAACATGCTCATGACTTTTGAGAGCTACACAACCTAGTGCTCTAATACTAACTTGTAACCACCCAAACTCCAACCGGAGCAGTGACGGCGCCTAGCACTGTTTGCTAGGCAAGCCAACAATTTCACAATAACAAGAAACTCAATTAACAGACCTTAATGGTCTTAATAATGGAATAATCAAAAAATATCTAAAAATAGAAACAATAGCGCAACTACAACCATCCCATGATCTAGTATCATCGAGTACATGAGCACTATAGAATCTCAAAATACATAGTCAAATCCTCAATAAAAATTATCTGAATGATAAAACAATGATAACAAAAATAAACAAAAGAGAACTTCAAGGTCTACAAACGACATAACTGCTACTTCCTAGTATCCACAAGCAAGAACCAGTGCAAACTCTAGAGATCACAATGCCCAATAGTACCTGCATCAGCACATAAAGTGGAGAGTGTAGTAGGAGTACAACCGATCCCATGTACTCAATAAGTGACTTGGGCTAAAAGCAGTGATGAGCTCCGAAGAAAGTAGTGTCTAACACCAATGATTAATAACAATACATGATATAATGATGACAGTAAAAGTAAATAACTCAAAAGATACCATGTCCAGCTCATTCACTAATACGCAAAATAGATATGCTTTCCAAGTAAAACAATCAAATCCCAATCGTCCACATAAATCACAAAAACAAGAGCTTATCAAGGAAACTATGATTTTCAAACTTTCAACAAAAGATAAGACGTTTTATTTACCATATAGCATGAGGAAAATACATCTCTATGTCTACATGTCATATATAAATGTCAATTCAATAACATCACCGTGATGCCATCAAGTATACTCACACTCAGCACCCTCACAGTACCTAGCACAAGTGCCCCTCACCAAAGCACATATATAACCCTGTGCCTGTGCTCACTGTAAATACCAGCTCCGAAGGGGCGGATATTTTCCCAAGTGCTAATAGAATATATGCCAACAATCAATGTCACATAGCCCAATCATAGGGCTTGGTGCACGCATCGCCCCTAGCCAGTACCACTTAGCCCAATATGGGCCTGGCATACGCATCACCTCAAATTCAATACCAAATTGGCTCTATGGCCCAAGCTTAGTCATCAATTGCTCAAGTCTCAATTTACCACATATCACAGTACTCAGTTCAATAATGTTTCACATATGAGGCATCAACAACATGTGAAAAATTACAATAAGAATGCAACGTGACATAGATATCATACACAAATAGTGCGTCATGACTGACAGTAGGTCTACAAGTAAGGCAAACAGTTCAAATCATAACAAGAATAGCCCCTACCATGTCTCAAACCAAAAAGCACATAGCTTATACGTGATTTCTAACATGAATCATAGCTCAAATAATCATACAAGTACAGGAAAATATAGATATAACGAGGCATGATAGAAAAACAAGTCTCATAGTAGTCTAAAGTCTATATGGACCATGAATACCTCAGTGAACGCGCACACGCCTGTCACCTAACATGTGCATCACCCCCATCACATCTCAAGTATCGTAGTCCATAAGGATAATTAGCCTCAAACCACATTTACATATATACTTACCTCATAGGGGATGAATCAATACTCCAAAAATCCCTTCTCACAGATATCAACCTCCGAGTGACATGAATCTTGTTAAAGCAGTTTAGTATCATCAATAATTGATATAAGAAACAAATACAAACAATAAAGCTAAAATCTTGATTCAAAAGCGTAAACCCTGGGCGAGAACCCCGGAACCCGCCAAAACTCACATTTCCGAACACCCATTCCAACATGAGTCCAAATATATGTATTTTATCTAAATCCGACCTCAAATCAATCCTCAAATCATCAATTTTTACCTAAGATATGCTTTTACTAAAATTCCCAATAAATCACATAGATTCGCCAATAAAGTACTAAAATCAATGTTGGAATTATGAATAATAAGCAAATACGAGTCAAAAACACTTCAGCCCAATCCAAATCATGGAAATCTTCACAAAAATCGCCCAAATACGAGCTCTTGATCTCAAAATGTGATAAAATAACCAAAATCCTCGAAATAGAGTTATTTAAGGTCTGCCCAGGCATACCCTTCGCGAATGCGGCACGTGCCTCGCGTTCGCAAGAACAAAATGAAGAACACCTCAAAATACTCTTCGCCAACGCGTCCACAGTGGGTTCAGATGTCAGACATGTTAACAATTATATCAGGGTTCGATTTTTAAACAATTCTTATATTAAGACTTATATATAAATCTCTTAAGTATGATGTTTAGTTTAGACTTGAAGCTAGTTAGAACAATATTTGCTCGATGGGGTTCGGTAGGTCAGATGTCATCATGTTTTACGCCAAATTTTGAGGTGTGATAAATTAGTTATATAAGGAGTCAGATTTAAGTGTCTGAGGGAGTCATAAGTGGTATCTTGTAGATTCCTAGATATGGGTGTGTAGCGCGTGACATCTAATACCTGGGAAGCTATAGGACATATTAGAAAAAAATTCTTCTTTGCTTCTTATATCGTGCGTTAGAGCTTAAAATCGGAATATTACTCCTTCTCTTATCTAATTCGCAAGTGACTGGCAATTCATGACACTATTAGAGAGCTTGAGCTAACTGCTTAAATTGCAACATTAATTATTTAAGGTGCAATATAGAAAAGGGAGAAGGAGATAGTGGCAAAGTGGAATCAATTGCTAGATGTTATAGACTCGTCCTATGGAAGAAGCTAGGACAAAGTCATATGAATGTTGCTATAAAGATGATGGTTTTAACTGAAAGTTATACTAACAAATAAGTAAGGGAAATATCACGACCCAAAACTTCCTGATCAGTATCTTGTACACTATCTGATCCAAGTGAAACAATTCGTACATATACCTATCAATATTGTCTAATAGATGCATGCCAAAGTCTTTTTAAAACTCAAGCATTTTAAAAGATTAATACTGTGGTTGATATAATATCTTTAAATCAACTATTTTCAATATTTAAAAATACATACAGATAATAATATTTCTTTCATATATGTCAAATGAATAACCATCGATTATAACCCCATATGAATAATAACTATCTATGGAATCTCTAAGATACAATAATAAAAAATATACTTGGGGATAATTCCCGACTAAAAGAAAGTAAGAATGACATGACAACTACCACGAAATATGTCACAATACTAAATTCATACCATAGGATGTCGTGATGGCACCTGGTCCCTAAGACTAGGTAAGCCTAACACATGCAGATATATTAAAATATTTAAACCATTTAACAACTAAAAATGAACCAGTAAATGCCATACATAGCCAACAACCATCAATAGATTTCCAATATCCCAAAACAGGTGGTATGAAGTCATAAGCCTTTCTAAGAGTAACGAAGAATATAAAATATATCACTGTTTGAAATAGAAATAAACAGTATCAAAGTAAAACTCCAGAAGGTGACTTCGGGCCTGCGAACGCAATGGAGGGTATATATTGAAGTCCCCACCGCAACTCGCAATCAGCTAAATTGACAGACACGATCCGAGGTACATGGACTTGCATAAAAGATGTGCAAAAGCGTAGCATGTGTACACCACAGCGTACCCAGTAAGTATCAAGACTAATCTCGGTGGAGTAATGACGAGGTACAATTAAGATACCTACCAGACATAATAGCCTGTACAAGTATGAATATAAAGCTAACAGAGGAACACTATCAATATAAGGCTAAACATGGAAAAGAATAACAATATAACACTAGCAAATGGATAGTAGAAGCCACGATGTCACGACCCAAAATCCCACCGCAGGCGTTGTGATGGCACCTGGTCTCTAATACTAGGTAAGCCAATTATTAACAACGATTAAGCCAATTTTAACAATGATAATTTGAAACAAAGATTAATTTGAATATCGAAAAAAATAGCGAAATAAGGCTACGTGACAATAATCATAACAACCTCCCAAGACCAGGTAATACAGAGTCACGAACTCTAACTAAATGCATGGAAATATCTCAATGATCGAAATACAATACCGTCCAAATGACAAGTTGACAATACAATGAAAGGAAAGGACTCCAAGGGACTGCAACGACCAAACAGCTCTACCTTAAATCCTCGTGATCAATAAGCTAACACCGCCCGAGTCTGATATCTCCAATACCCGGCTCTGCACAAAAATGTGCAAAAGTGTAGTATGAGTACACCACAATCAGTATCTAGTAAGTATCAAGACTAACCTCGGCAGAGTAGTGACGAGATACAAGTCAAGACACCTACTAGTCAAAATAACAAGTGAAGTATAGAAGTATAAAGCTAATAATGGAAAGCAGGAATCAATAAATGGCAACAAGAATCAACATGTGACATAGAGAGTAAAGTAATAAGAACACCGTGAAAATACCATTGGAACAAAAAAAGGAACATAAAGTACAACGAATTAATTGAGCCGTTTGACACAACTTTTGCAAAGAAATTACTCTGGGATACTCATCTCATGGTCATAAGTCACGAGTCTTAACCCACCATCTTATGCTCACGGCACCTTGTTCCCAAATTTATAATCACAATCCCACGGACAACTAACGTGCCAATATCTCAATCTGCCAGGCATGATCACAGGCTCACAATCACAATCCGCTCAGCGTGATCACATGATAACTATTATAATGCGCCCGGCATAGTTACAGGCTCAATATCGCAATCCGCCCTACACAGTCACAGGCTCAATATCAACATGAAAACAGATAATACAAGAATACGTGGGCATGATCATTTAATCTTACATTTTATACTCTCGAGCTAGTATAAATGTCATGCGACGATGTATGCTTGTGCGAGTGTGCTATTACAGCCCAAGTCAACAAGTAATATCAAAGACATCGAGAAGCTCATTGAAAGCAACACAACAAGTCATGTAAGGTGTGTGACATACAGAAGTAGAATCACACTAACACACGAGCATCACCAACAATATGCCCCCATGTCATCCTTGACATTGCCACCCTTATCCTCCAATAGCCACCCGTATTACTCCACCCTGGCAATATCATTAGCAACCTGTATCACTCCGATTTCCACCTATATCAGTCCGCATAATAGCCACCCTTATCGCTTCGTGCGGACAATGACACAATAGCCACCCGTATCACTCCATACAATCAACAATAGTGAGATGCCACCCTTATGCCCCGCATAACAACAATAACGAGATGCCACTCTTATGCTCTGCATCATAACAACCAATCCACACAACAATTCACATGTGCTAACATCACAACAACACGACATATCAACTCGTTCCACAAGTGCCCGTAGGCCACAACCTTTCCAAAAGAACCAACAATATCAATGTTTCCATAACAAATTGCCCACGTCTCAACAAAATATGTATAGAATCTCAATAACAACAACCTGAACAGGAAAATAACTCAACAATGACAACACCCCCTTTAAAGACAACTTTAATTAAAATAGATTAATTACTTTCAATAAATTCAACTTCAATTAATTGATTAAGGATGAACTCGATAATGAAGGTATTTCCATAAAATGGCAAACTTCGGAATGTAGTGTATGAAATAGTCTAACAATGAAAGTGATGGCACGAACTAGAAACTACGTTCAAATGCATGAGAATGATCTCGGCAACTCCAAAATCACCATTCGAAGCTATTGGAATCATCAATACACCATTTCGGAGTCGTCCACACAAATGTCAAAATTCGGTTAACTCTTTTCAGTTAAGCTTCTAAAACAAGAATTGTCCTTCCAAATCAATCCCAAATATTCGAATACCGAACCCGACCACACACGCAAGTGACAATACATAATACGAAGCTACTAGAGACCTTAAGCCACCAAACGTGATGCTGATTCTTGAAACGACCGATTGGGTCATTACATTCTCCCCATCTTAAATAAACATTTGTGCTCGAACGTGCCAAGAACCATGTCGAAGTCATCAAATCACTTAATTTACTCATCATACACATACTCGCGGGTGATCCCACGTCTCCCCAATCCACATAAGCTCGACAACACCATCACAACTGGAGATTATTCCTGCCACCCACGCCGATAAGCCTTAGAACCAAATTTTTTTCACCATCCGATCATTTCCTAAAGACTCGATTCCCACATTAACACACGGTATCAACCTCAACCAACTGCAACATCTCATGCATACACCCGCAAGGTATAACTACACGATGTAACATATCACACATATGCCCATAACAACATCTCTAACCACCATAGCTGCCCATAATCAAATCCAGCTCCGGCAAATAACCTCATATCAGCTAAAACCTTATTCTAAACCTTCACAACATTGACAATGATGCCAGAACATGAAGATCCCATATCCATTCACTAATATCAACAAGTCACATATAACACCACTTGGGCGCACACCTCGCAAGCTGAAACCCAATAAGCACAACGTGAATATAACTGAATATGCAAGAGAAACATATGAGAGAACTATCAAACAAGCCCTACGGGCACAACTCCCTACCAGTCATACTAAGAATCAATTCCACAAGGGAGAACCAAAATATATGAACTAATCACAAGAATCTCATCCTAATATAACTCCACCGCGGCACGTAGCCCGATTCAAACATATCAAACCACATGAAAATGCGAGGGTCTCACCTTCAGCTCCGAATCACAAGTAGAATACACATCACACCAACCGAAAACTTCCACTAACTTAATTCTGCAACACAAAATCATAGCACGTAATAGACTTCCCATGCCGGTAGAGCATCTAAATCATAAATCATAACCAAACCACCCAGAAATCACATCAAAACCTACCGTAATGTGTAACATGAAATTAAATCTAGTCTTATAGCTCTCAATGGTTAACAAAACAAAACAATAGACATGGGCTACCACAATAGAATGTCCCAACAGGGGTAAACACATAAGTAGAGTAAAAGAATCATGAAACGCACCCATGTATGAAATAAGATAGGAGGCCTCACCTCGATAAGCAGAACCGAATCAAAATAAGAGTGATGCTCCTCTATAACAAAGCAAAACCATACATGTAACGACACCATCTAGTGTTGCGGCCTCAGCCCTAAAATGAAAAGCATATCAACGGGCTGGGCCTCTCCCTCTAGGGCGCCATCTACCCCCATGTCGTCCACCCCTAGCTGGCAGCACAGGTGGGGTAGTAACTGGAATGGGGCCTATAGCTTGAGTGCTCTAATGAAATCTACCTCTCTTGAGACTAGGCTCATGATGTGCCCAGAATCACCACACTCATGACAACCCCTCTGCGGCCGTGGCTGCTCGTATTGAGTTTATGCCGGATAACTAGAATAACCGCGATAGGAACCTCGGACAGGTGGTGCATTAAACGATGAACTACCCCATATGAGTACCCTGACTAACTAGAGCACCACGAGTAGGCTGAAGTGCGGACTGGACTAGCCAACTGGCCGAGCCTCCGCCGCAATGGGTCATACCTGAAGAGTAGAATCCACTGAATCGTCCACATTCTCGAGACCTCTTGGTCTACTTATCCTCCCTCTTCTCACCATGAATATGCTCTAACTTCCTGGCAATCTTCACAACCTACTAAAGTGGAGTATCAGTCTCCAACTCTTGAGTCATGCTAAATCTAAGACCATAATTGAGCCTCTCAATAAATCTGCGGAGTCACTCTCTGACTGTAGGAACCAAAGTAGATGCATTATGGGATTACTCACAAAACCTGATGGCATCTCTGACACCGTCATGGTACCCTGATGCAATTGCTCGAACTCTATGCGCCACGCATCTCGGAGGGTCTAGGGAACAAACTCCCTCAAACTCATCTCTGAAAATTGAGCCTAAGTGGGTCGTGCTACATCTACCCTCCTCATAAACCTGCCACCACTGACACGCTGCCCCCCACAGCTAAAATAAAGTAAAAGTAACTCCGCTCACCTTCACAATACCAATGGTGCGGAGAATACAGTAACACTTCTCTAGAAAGCCTGGTAGCCGTGCCACTGAAAGTAGGTAGACTATACCTCTTGAACTTTTCAAGCCCCTTCTGCTCCTCATCTAATGCGCCTGGCCTGTCCTCAGGCTGAACTGGAATAACAAGTTGTACCGACACCACACCCAGAACCTGCCCAATGTGAGCTTGCTGCTCTGGAGTACGAGCGGTGGGAGTCTGAGCTCCTCTCTCAATCTATGAAGTAGATGGTGCAACAAAGATCGATCCCGCCTGAGCCAATGTACTAAACATGATCAGGAGGTTAGATAAAGTATCCTTAAGTTCAGGGGTAACAACACGCGCCTCGGTGCCTGTCCCTCAACTTGTGCTACTGGTGGCTTCTCAACTGCTGCTCTGGTAGGTGTCCTAACTGCGGCGCATGCCCCTCCTTAGCCTCTACCTCGGCCTTGGCCTCTCATGGCTCTAGCAAGTGGCGTGGGTGTCTGCTCAATTGATCTGGTAGCGCGTGTTCTCACCATCTATGAGAGAATAGAGATACAAAGGCTCAAACTTTGAATCAACAAATCTGCACGACAGGAATGAAAGAAGTGATATTTTCCTAATAGTTTTGTAGCCTCACAAAGTTAAGTACATATGTCTCCGTACCGATCCGCAAGACTCTACTAATCATGCTTGTGACTCGTAGAACTAATGAACCTAGATCTCCAAAACCAACTTGTCACGACCAAAAATCCCACTGCAGGCGTCATGATGGAACCATATCTCTAAGACTAGGTAAGCCGATTACTAGCAACAATTAAGCCAGTTTTAACAATGGTAATCTGCAACAAAGTTTAATATGAATACCAAAACAAAAGCGAAATAAGCCTACAACAACAATAATCATAACAACCTCCCAAGACTAGATGATACAGAGTCACGAATTCTAGCTAAATACATGGAAAGATCTCAAAGATCTAAATACAATGCTATCCAAATGACAAGTTTACAGTACAATGAAAGAAAAGGACTCCAAGGGACTATGACGACCAAACGCCTCTACCTTGAATCCTCGCGATCATTAAGCAAACTTCGCCAGTATCCGATATCTCCAATACTGGGCTCTGCACAAAAATGTGTAGAAGTGTAGTATGAGTATACTACAATCAGTACGCAGTAAGTATGAAGACTAACCATGATGGAGTAGTGACGAGGTACAAGTCAAGACACCTACTAGTCAAAATAATCTGTGCAATATAGAAGTATAAAGCTAATAATGGAAAGCAGGAATCAGTAAATGGCAACAAGAATCAACATGATATAGACAGTAAAGTAGTAAGAACACCGTGAAAGTACAACTGGAACCAAAGAAGGAACACAAATGACAACCAATTAATCAAGTCGTTCTAACACAAGATTCGAAAAGAAATTACTCTGAGATACCCCATCTCATAATCGCAAGTCACGAGTCTCAACCCACAATCATATGCTCCCGACACCTTTTGCCCATATTTCTAATCACAACTGCACGGACAACTCACGTGCCAATATCTCAATCTGCATGGCCTGGTCACAAGCTCACAGTCACAATTCGCCCGGCGTGGTCACAGGCTCACTATTACAATCTGCCCGTCATGGTCACAGGCTCAATATCGCAATCCGCCCCACATGGTCATAGGCTTAATATCAATATGACTGCAGATAATACAAGAATATGTGGGCATGATCATTAAATGTTAAGTTTTATTCTCCCGAGCTAGTATAAGTGGCATGCTATGGTTTATGCTTGTGCAAGTGTACTATTACAACCCAAGTTAACAAGTAATATAAAAGACATCGAGTAGCTCATTGAAAGCAACACAACAATTCACGTAAGGTGTATGACATACACAACTAGAATCACACTAACACATGAATATCACCAACAAGATGCTCCAGGCCATCACACGTCATCTCTAATATTGCCATTCTTATCTCTCCAATAGTCACCCGTATTACTCTGCCTTGACAATATCATTAGCCACCCATATCATTTTGATAGCCACCCGTATCACGCCGCATAATGGCCACCCGTACCGCTCCGCCCGGAGAATAATAAAATAGCCACCCGTATCACTTCGTACATTCAACAACAGTGAGATGCTACCCTTATGCCCCGCATAACAACAACTAATCCGCACAAAAATTCACGTTTGCTAACGTCACAACAACACGACATATCAATTCGTTCCACAAGTGCCCATAGGCCACAACATTTGCAAAATAACGAACAATATCAATGTTTCCACAATAAATAAGCCATTGCTCAACGCAATATATATATAGAATCTCAATAACAACAAGCTGACAATGGCAATGAAGCTATTTCCGTGAAATGGCAAACTTTAGATTCTAGTGCATGAAATAGGCTAACAATGATATAGGTGGCATGAACTAGAAACTACGTTCAAAAGCATGACAATAATCCCAGCAACAAAGGATATCATGTAACAACAATTTCAATTAAGAGTAACTTAAGAATAAAGGAAGTCACATAATGATAAAAGAGGTAACAACTTCAAATACCGCATATAAGAGTAAACTTGACAAGTAAAGGATGTGACATATAACAACAACTTCAAATAAAGCATGCGAAAGTAAACAAAACTATTAAAGATATAACATGTGCTAACAATTCCAAAGAAATGCATGAAGGAAGCCTAAGAGTCTAAACTGGTCAATTTCTACATATAAGCCCGAGTACGTACTTGTCACCTCGCGTACACAGCTTTCACATGACACATAATAGCACAAACGACTCAAATCATAAGGGGTAGTTTCCCCACACAAAGTTAGGCAAGACACTTACCTCAAAGAAGCCAAATCAATACTCTAGAATGTCCTTTTTGTGTGAAACAATCTCCGGACGGCTCAAATCTAGCCAAAATAACTTAATATCATATATAAAAATCATAGGAAACAATTTTGGATAATAAAGATTCGATATTTAATTGAAACTAAAAAGTCAACCGCAGGACCGCACCTCGGAACCCGGCAAAATCTACAAAATCCGAACACCCATTCCGATACGAGTCCAACAATACCAATATTATCCAATTCCTGCATGACATCGTCCTTCAAATCCTCATTTTACATTGAGAAAGTTTTTATGAAAATCCACAATTTTCTCCAACTCAAATCACTAATTTAATGACAAAAACAAAGATGAAATCATGATATAGTTAAATCCGGGTTAACAACACTTACCCAAATCCAAAGCATGAAAATCCCCTCAAAAATTGCCAAAAATCAAGTTCTCTAACCCAAAAAGTGATAAAATATCAAAAGCCCTAGAAATAGAATACTTTATATTTTGCCTAGTGATTTACTCAACGCTATCGCAGAATATGCTTCGCGATCGCGAAGCACATATTATATGCTGCCAAAAATCCCTACGCGAATGCAGCACACAATCTCCATTAACCTTTGCGAACTCGTTGATAACCTCGCGAACGCGAAGAGTAAGACACCCGATGCCCCTTCTAGTTCCTTATATGCGATCACGAACCCCCTGCGGACGCAAACGCGAAGACAAAATTCTCAAAGCCTTGCGAACGTGGTTTTGTCTTCGCGACCCCGAACAACAAATATGCCATCTTCCTCAAAACACTATGCGAACGCGATTACTTAATCGTGATCGCGATGAAGAACACGAGATAACAGCTATTAGGAGTCCAAAATATAAGGAAATGGCCTGTAGCTCATCCAGAAAGCACCTGAAGCCCCCGGGACCCAGTCAAAACATTACCATTAAGTTCCATAACTTAACACAGGCCTGCTCGAGGCCTCAAATCACATTAAACTGCATCAAAACTATGAATCGTATCCCAAATCGAACTTAATGAACTTATGAACTTTCAACTTCTACAACTCGTGTCGAATCATATCAAATCAACCTGGAATGACGTCAAATTTATATGCAAGTCCCAAATGGTACAACAAAGCTATTCCAACTCCCAGAATCGAAATCCGAACCCGACATCAATAATGTCAACTCTCGGACAAACCTCTCAACCTTCCAAACCTTCAACTTTCCAACTTTCGCCAAAATGCATCAAATCAACCTACGGACCTCCAAATTCAAATCCAGACACACGCCAAGTCCAAAATCACCATTTAAAGCTATTGGAATCATCAAAACACCATTATGGAGTCGTCTACACAAAAATTAAACGCCGGTCAACTTATTTCACTTAAGCTTCTAAAACAAGAATTTTCCTTCCAAATCAATCCTGAGTAATCTAAAAATGGAACCCAACCACACATTCAAGTCACAATACATAATACGAAGCTGCTCGAGACCTTAAGCCACCGAACCGGACGCTGATTCTTGAAATGACCGGTCGGATTGTAACACACGATTGGCAACAAGGAGTAAATATGCGGTAACGCCAAAAAGTAATTAGAACATAGTTAAAGTACCAGTGAAACCAAGTAAGGAAAACAAGTAACAACCAAATAATCAATTGTTATTACACAAGGTTTACACAAGAATGACCCGTAGGTACTACTTCTCATAATCATAATCACGGGTCCCAAGTCATGAATCGTAATCACTTGGCATCTCGTGCCACATTACCAATCACAACCGCACGGAGAACTCTACGAGTTAGCACGAGTATATTATTAGGGATGAAGCGAAAATAGGAAGGAATTTCCTAATGAGTCATTCTAAGCTTACTCCACTAATAGTACTTCCAGTTGAGCGATATTTATTACAAGATATAATGTAACACCTTACAAATCAGTACCATAAGAGTATCCATATTTTACATGTGGAGTTTTGCAGTTATCATTAGATATTATATATAAGTCCCTCATTTAAATAGTTCTCTATTATCCAGGTGCAAATAAAACTTCACTGGCTTTTTTGGGGAATAACAAAGTCAGTCAAGTATTTTGGATCTCAATCAATATTAGATGAGTTATAATGTCAAATATGTCATTTTATCACAGATAATGACCAACACCAATATTCGAGGAAGAATATCATATATGGGGAAGAATGTAATCCCCTAGAAATTTTCGTTAAGCATTACATTTATGTTCAGGCTCTATGTTGGATGTGCAGGTGTTCAAAAATTTTTTAAAGGTTTATAATACTTAAATCTTATGCTAGAAATCTAGTACAAGTGATTAGAAGATGGAAAATGTGGTACGGAATAAATTAAAATTGATTACAAGATGAAAATAATTTTAAGCGGACATGCCCTAACTTTATCAATTCTCCCAATGTATAATGAATTGAATTACGAGCCATACATCAAGTGAAATCTTTGTGGATTTAATTTCAATAAATTCAAGTTGTTTTCACTCTGACATTCCTAAATTTATGACCTTTCTACTGAAGAGTAGCAGAGAACCACTCTGTTTCGAAAAAATACACAATGCACGACGTGCCATATAAATGCAAATTTGGGTTAGAAGGGTCAATATTTGAGTTTCTGAGAATTCTGTTGGCACTGGGTGCCATGCGACATGTGACATTGTCAAGATTCGAAATTCTATCTTAAGGATCGTGATGGCACCTAGTCCCTAAAACTAGGTAATCCTATCACACAACAAAACCAAACAGAATATAACAATTTAATATTTAAATAAAACTGAGAAAATGGCCCAAAACATGTCCAATATGATAATAGAACAGTCACAATTTCAAAATCTGGTAATACTGAGTCATAAGCTCTACAAGAGGTACATAATGAGTCTCAAAATACAGAACTGTTCGAAGCACAATGAATAGTAAAAAGGAGACAGTAGAAGGTGACTCCGAGGCCTGCAAGCGAAACAACAAGTATACCTTGAAGTTTCCACAGCAACTCAGAATCAGCTCACTAATGACCGGCACGCTCTCAGGTACCTGGATCTGCACAAAGAATGTGCATAAGCATAGCATGAGTACACCACAGTCGGTACCCCAGTAAGTATTAAGACTAACCTCAGTGGACTAGTAACGAGGTTCAAGTCAAGACACTTACTAGTCAAATATCTATACAATATATCAAAGACTAGCAACAGAAAGAATAATAAAATGCAATAACTGTAATCTCATCAGAACAAGTGTAGTAACTTAATACAAGTAAAGGCTCAGTTTCAACAACGAATCATCACATTACCAATTACCCTCGCACGGAAAAGACCATGTGCCATAATATCAGTCACAGTTGCACGGCAAAGACCTCATGCCACAAAATAAGTCACACTTGTACGGCAAAGACCTCGTGCCACAATTTAAGTCACACTTGCACAGTGTCATGACCCAAAATCTACTAGTCTTGATGGCACCTAACTCAACCTGCTAGGTAAGCAAACTTACAGTCAACACAATTCAAGTGTGAATAGTAAGAGGTCATTAATGAATTAACTGAAATTTTCATACAATATCCCAAGAAATGGTAGTACAAGTCATGAGCCACTAAGACTTAGGTTTACAAAACTGATAGGAAATAAATACAATATCTATTTGAAATGTACATAAATATAATTCAAATCTAAAACTACCAAGGACAAGTGGTAGCTATATTCGGAAGCAAGTATATCTTCAGTGACAGCTCCAGTCAGCAAGTAAATCTAAGATTTGCACAAAGGGTGTAGAAGTGTAGTATGAGTACAACCTACCCCATGTACTCAACAAATATCATAACTGACCTCGGCGATGTAATAAAAACTAGAATTATAAATTATAATCACCAATCACCTACACAAGTTTATAAATTCCAACAAGTATAGAACAGATATATGAACAAACATAAAATCATAAATAAAACCTCTTTGGTGCTTGCAATTTTCTTAACATATTCTTCTCAGTCAACAATCCAGCATATAAGGAAGATATGAAAATAAATGGACTAAACTGCCAAGAAAATTGCAAGTAAAGAAGAAATGCAACAACCAAGTATCAATCCAATGCGGTGTGAAATCTAATACAAATAGAAATCAGGCTCTCAGACCCACCTCGGAATCTTTAACCGAACCAGACCATTAATCAGCTTTCTCAGAGCTCACATCAATGATAAATCCGTTGGTTTCTCACAATCCGCGTGTACCATCAAGAAAAAACATGAGAGGGTGACCCTAAGGGGTGAATCCATATCCACACGCTGCACGAACAACTAACCTGCCGCACGGACAGCTCACATGCTAATAATATCAACCGCAAGGACAATTCATGTGCAGCACGGACAACTCGCATGCCAATTACATCAACCGCACAAACAGCTCACATATTCCATAGAGAACTCATGTGCCAATATCACAATCCGCTCAGCATAGTCACAAGCTCAATATCACAATTCGCCGATGTGGTCACTGGTTCATATCAAAATCCGTTCGATGTGGTCACAGGCACAATATCTCAATCCACCTGGCGTGGTAACAGGCACAATATCACAATCCGATCGGTCTGGTCACATGCTACCAGTTCATACTAATCACACAAAAGCAAGTATACAAGAATACATGTTTGTGATCATTGAATATCAAATTTCATGCTCTTGGACTGGTACAAGTGACATGCTAAGGTGTATTCATGTGTAAGTGAGATAACATAGCTCAAATCAGGTAAAAACATGTCACGCCCTAAACCTGGGTAGGCGAGACCGGCACCCGGTGCCTCACTTATTCGAGCGTACCAACTTGAGACTGAAGGACTCTGAATATACAATGTCATACTTTGACCATTTGTGAAACAATATATAAAACTGAATGGAAACTAGAACGGACTGAACATCTATATAAAGCTGGGCCAAAAACGCCGTCATAATTAGTACAGCTGACAAACCAAAAAATATATATATACAAGGTGTACAAGCCCAACATACTACAATGACTGAAAAGATATGTCAACAAGCCTCTATTGATGGATGTACTGTGGTCGGAACAGGGCCCCCACCTACCCATAATATATATATATATATATAGACACACACACACACACACAATATATACTCAAAACCCTTGACCTGGCACCTCCGAAGGACTTTGAGCTTACCGATCAAGCTGAATACGGACAACACCTACGAAGGAGGTCTACCAGTCTGTCTGTCTGAACCTGCATGCAAGAAATACAGCGTCCCTAGGAAAGGAAAGTCAGTACAAAATAATGTACCGAGTATTTAAGGTAATAGAATAACTGAAAGCTGAAACTAAACTGATAATATAATAGTTCAAAGTAACTGGGAGTCAAAGATGATCAGGAGATGTACTAAGCTGTTAATATTGACTCAACTCTCTCAATATAGTAAGTAAAATAGTTGTCCGGCCCTATAAGGCTCGGAACGTGTAACTACTCGGCCGTAGTAGGCTCGCTCATAGGCGCTCGGCCATACTAGGCTCAGTATCTTAGCCATTATGGGCTCGTTCATAAGCGCTCGGCCACACTAGGCTCGGTGTATAACTTACTATCTGATCAGAGGTTGCCATAGGGGCCTGCCAACTGATAATAGCTCGGTGGTGGTGAAAATACTGTAATATTGTGTATATATAGACCCTCTACTCTCTTGACTAACAGAAGACAATACTTAACTAGATATAAAGTCACGATAAGGGAGAATACTATAACTTATGAGACTAGGATAATGTACATAAATTCAGGAGTACGAACTTCTCTTTATGTCTCGTTATCAAACACATGTAGTTACGAGATCATGCCAAAATGAAGGAAAGGTTTAGCCTTAACATACCTTATCACAATATTTCCAATAACCACGTTGAACTTGTCTCTTCGCACCTTAATCTACAACAACTAATTAAGTTACGAAAGGTACAACTATCGCACAACAAACGACAAGCTTATTTTATATTAAAACGGGCAGCATCTCCCCTATAATCTTTACTTTCTCCCTATTCGAGATAACAGCAACAACACAAGAACACAACAATAACAATACATTATTTTCCAATCTTATATACCACAATATACTACAAAACATCCCAATACACCCCAATCTCTTCATACACAAAATGACCATCGTGGTAGTGTCAAACGGCCCAAAAATGTTACGACGAACGACCAACCCACCACCCTGCATTTATGTGGTTTTTATCCACACCCTTTCCCCTTCAAAACTCCCTAAAAAAGTACCAAAGCACGCAATTCAACAGCAACACGAACCAACAGTTCTTACAATTATAGAACGACTTTCCATACATTTCCAGCAGAAAAAATGGATGAAAGAGAGCAGTAAACTGACCTTATTTGTTGAATATCTCATCTCTTATCCTAGATTCTTCAAACCCTAGGTTTTCCTCCAACTAGAACTTGAAAAGAAGAGAAAATCAATTATGGTTTGTGTTCAATTTTTGGGATGATTTTTGCAGGGGCTTATCTCTGGTTATTTGCTATCCAATGAGTGTAATATTTGCAGGAGATAAGCCCTTAAAATGGCTCTTTGGACGACACGGAATAGCCCCTTTTTGGAAATATTTAATCCTCTCATTTAAGCAAGTAGGTGACACAACTACTTGTCACCTAGCAGCCTGGCCGTCTCGCAAAAATGCATATATCTCTCTATTTTGATGTCGTATTGACAAATGGTTTAATGCGTTAGAAAATAGCCTCATAGATCTTCCATTTTATGGTGGATCACCCCATAACTTTAAGTATATTAGGATAAAATCGCAGGGAAATTTGACCCAAATTTCAGTAAAACTTTTGAACGTAACTTGTGATGACTTTCATCGACTTTTGTTCCACAACTTCCACAACTCGCTTGACTTCAAAAAATAACACACGACTATCATAAGACTAACATAACTCATAACATAACCTCCTTATCATGTTAAGAACCCTATTCTTACCCCAAAGTACATGTTATAACATTCCCAACTTGTCGACTTTCGACGAAACATTATTTTCTTCAATTCCTTTAGCTTCTGAACCTTCCAACCTTCTTTGTACTCGTTGTTCATGATCTTCAATATTTGTAAACTCCGAGGTAACATGATCAACTTACTCTATATACTTCCATAAGATGATCCCATTTTTGGTTTTACATAAGTTTGCTTACGACACACTTTTACGTATGAAAATATGGGGTGTAACAATACATCACAAAATAACAACTATACGTTTAAATCCTGAGACTAACCTCTATGTAGCCTCAAATGTATCACATAGCTCACAACAGGGGTAAAAATAAGAGAAACAACACGGCATGAAGCTTAACAGTGAACTCATAACATATCATAGCCTAAGCATGAGCCCGAGAAGGGATAATACCTCGATGCACGTACATGGGCTTAGCCCCACACATGTGCGCCACCCAGGATGTAGCTATGACAAGTAACTCAGGCAAATAGTGCCTCAATTAACTTTAGGTAAGATACTATCCTCAAGCAAGCCAAAACAATACTCTAGAAGTACCAACCCGTACGATCTAGCCTCCGTACGGCTCAACACTGCCAAAAGCAATTCAAAAACATCAAATAATGCCATAGGAACCAAACCCAGGCAATAAAGGTTGCATTTTAAATGAAATACTCAAAGTCCACCAAAACGTCAACCTAGGCCTGCACCTTTGAAACCCAACATAACTCATAAATTCCGATAACCCATTCAAATACGAGTCTAACCATATCCATTTCACTTAAATCCAACTCTAAATCGATGTTCAAATCTAAAATATTCACTTTAGAAAAAGTTTATACAAAAATCCTCAATTTCTCATTGAGATTCACCAATTAAATATCAAAATCGACAATGAAATCATGTAATTAATTAAATCCAAGTCAAAAATACTTACCCAATCCATGTGGGAAAAATTCCCTCAAACAATCGCCAAAATCCGAGCTCTAGAACTCAAAATGTGATCAAATAACTCAAAGTCCAAAATAGAGTACTTATATGCACTGTCTAGTAGTACCTTACGCGATCGCTGTAGTACTCTCGCGATTGCGTTGAACTAAATCACACTGCCACAAAATGCTCTAAGCGTTCACAACATCAAGTTCGCGAACGTGATGACCTCAGAGGCTAGACCTTCACGAACGTGGACACACCAGTTCGAACGTGACGAAGAACCCTTTATTACCTACCCAGTCTAGCTCAATACTAAGCGAACGCGTAGTCCTAGATGCGACTTATTCTTCACGATCAGGAAGAACATCTGAAGCATCAGAAATTAGCATAAACCAGCAATAACCATCATGGCCCAAAATGGTCTAGAACCCGTCCGAAACTCACCTGAGCCCCTCGGGACCCTAGCTGAACATGCCAACAAGTCTCAAAACATAACGCGGAACTACTCGAGGCATCAAATCGCACATAACAACATCAAAACCACGAACCGTCGATCAAGATCAATCTCTTAAGTTCATAAAGTTCAAACATCGAACCAAGCGACTGATTCAAGCCCAACCAATCTAGAATCCAACCAAGCTTTGCACAAGTTCCACATGATATAACGAACATATTCCGAACCCAACAATATCGAAGTCAACTCCTAGTACAACCTATGAACTTTCCAAACCTTCAAATTGCCAACTTTCGCCAAACAGAGTCGAAAACCTTATAGAAACATCTAAATGCAAATCTAACCATATGCCCTGGTCTAAAATCACCATCTGGACCTTACAGAACCATCTCCGATTCGAGGTCAAATACATAAAAGTCAAACTTGGTCAACTCTTCCAACTTAGAGTTTCCTATTTAAGAATCCGTATTCCAAATCAATCTCGAACCACTTGAAAACCAACACCGATGATAAATACAAGTCATAACACGAGATATGAAGCTACTCATAACCTCAAACCACCGAACGGAATGCCAACGCTAAAAATGACCGATCGGGTCATCACATTGTCCCCCACTTAAACATGCATTCATCCTCGAACGTGCCAAGAGTAGTTCCAATGCCATATCACTGTATAACTCCACCATTCACATAGCCATGAGTGATTCCACGTCACTCCAATAAATTTAAGCTTGACAACACAACCTAATTGAAGATCCTTACTTCAACCTTAGTCCACAAACCTTACAAACCAATCTCCAACACCCGGAACTCATTATAAACCAATTTGTATCAATCCATTACCATTTTCCAAGATATAATCACATGATATACCACAAAATGCAATTACTCATAGTAATAACTTCCGACCACAATAGCTACTAAATGACGAACCCAGTACCGAGAGCAAACCACATATGAACTAAAACCTTGTTCTGGACTTCGTACACTGCCAATGATGGAATAGTCATGTAGATACTCTTAAACACTCATGAAATCAACAAGTCATGGGGCTCTCTCAGCTGCCAAGAACCATAGTCAAGTTCTAAGCTAATTATTAACATTACTCCTCCAAACATACCTTAATCAAATCTAATAGCACTCTTTCCAGGTCCAAAATCTCATCTCACCCAGTACAAGCTGCTTGACCAACATGCCACACCAATACTACCTAGAGCCTCATACTATGTTATTTGTGTACCAAACAAGCAACAACTAAAATCTAACCAAAGAAATAAGAAAAACCAAATGAGCCCATCACACAAAGAAGAACCAAAGAATACAAAATAAGCACAAGGGTCATATTCCAACATAAGTCTGTTGCAATGCGTAACCCAATCCAAAAATCGATCCACATGGAGTACCTCGAGCCATGATGCTCATAATCAACAACCATATGCATATCATGAACAAACCCGCGAAATGCATAATAATAAACATGGATAAGCGGATAGCACAATATCCCACCAACAGGAAGACCATTAACTAAGGTGCAATGAACCATGCAACACCTCAAGAGCCATCCCGCTCGAATTTTGCCGCAAAGCCAAACAGGGTTGCATCATGTGTATAAATAGCCAACAGTCTCACTACCCATCGTAGCATAGAAGAGTAACACATGTAAAATATCAAAAATGAATAAGATCAACTCTAACCGACAACACCCTATTCAACAATAGCTATGTTGAGTAAACAAATCCAACCTGATAGAGAATACACATTCTCATTAGGCCTGTCAGTGGCCTCAAAATCGATTCCGATCATCCCTAAATAGGTAGACAACCCGTGAAAGGTCCACAATGACCTATCCATAACACGTACAATCAGTCGTCCACCTCTTATCACGCCTTCGCCATCCGCAATCAAGGAACAACCTGCCTTAGAGAACCCTTCTGGTCTTCAAATCCCTAGAATACACGAATCTTCATGTTCGATCCTAACTTCACCACTCATATGACTAACACAGCCCTCATACATAACCATCTCAGGAAAAATACTTCCAAAATTCTTCTGTGACACATAGCAAAATCAAAACATCAGCAGTAGTCAACTAGTCGATTATCGTAATACTAGTCAGGCATTCGCAAGTCAAAACACAATGCGCTCTCTAGAAATGTACACTATCCTCAAGTAATACCAAATAGTACTAGCATTCTTCTAAACATCTGAAATTATCTATGTTGTCTAGAACTCATGACCTTTCCTTCGAACGGAACCGCAACCTCGTACATGCAAACCTCAATCCCACACGTTGCACCACATCTATCATACCATCATATGACGACACGAGAACCACATTATCAACTCTGAATCACAAGCATGATACACATTCCGTCAGCCAAGAAACCTTCCATTTGACCCACATCCAAGGGATAGTTAAACACGCAACATACTCCTCATGCTTGTCAAAAACATCCGTCCCAAGACATGGTTGAAACCATCAAGAACTATTCGGAACCTATTTGCATATAACCAAGCCATCAGGACTGAATCATTGTAAATCAACCAAGCCATGTAGATCACGCAATCCAAGTGTATCGCCACAGAACACCGATATTGCCACAAAACACCGATAGTGTCTCATCACCAAAGGAATCGATCACTCCGATTGTTATGTTTATCCAAACTGCTACCAAGCTGACCTATTTCTTCGATTCCCCCTCGACTTGCCTTCAAGTTAACACCACTCATCGCCAGTACTCTACTATCCTTAACCCAAAGCTCAGCAAAAGAGATTTTAGCATGAAATTATGTCATCCTAATGCCCATAAGCCATCGTATTCCCTCTTAAGAACCCGATGGTACCGCAACCAAAATGCCCACTCTGAAGAGACGTTCTGTGAATCTGAAGCTATTTCCTTAACCTCTCTGATACTAAAATATGTAATCCATAATGATATAGAAATACCGCGAGTCCCGCCACCATCCAATGCAAATCTCAGATCTTAGCCTTTTACAAATTCGAAAACTCCTCAAATGCCCATATGAATCTTGAACCCATTAGAACCTTCTTGAAAGTCATCCACCCTACTCGAATCTCAAATTCAGCACCAAAACAAGCCGAATGACATGTGCTCTATTAGCACACAAACACCTAAGAAGTACTCCACATCTCTAAGCAACCGAGGGAATCCCCACTCCATGCACACTACCTCCACCGCGAATAACAAACCCCAATCATTAAATGATTTCTAATATTCCCACAAAGTATAGCACATCATACATCCAACAATTCCCTTGCTCAAGTCATCCTCAAAGTCAACCTCATCAAGTGACAACTAATCCACTTGTATGCTTCAGACCAAAACTAACGTAACACATGATTATCGATAGCAGACTCTCCCACTTGGCTAACATTCAATAACCTACAATACCCTTACTCCATAACTGCCATAATTTTGTACTACAATTCAACAAAAACCATCATACGCTCACATAACTATTATCTTAAAATACCTCAAATTATCTGCCAAGTGCATATCCTCCTCATGATAGTCGTGCAAACTCCTTCAAGCGATCCAAACTAAAATTACAGCACATGTAACCACCAGTAGGAAGAAACTCTCCACAGATACATCAAAAGAATAACACATCTGTATACTACCCCGCAGGTGGTAACCCACCAACTCAGCCTCAAACTAGCATCTCTATATGACCTCATCTTAGTCCCAACCACTATGCAATAGCTAAATCCTCCCGAGTCTGAAGTTTTCATCAAGACATAAGAATCTACTTTGTTCCACAATAGAACAACATGAAAGATCACTAACACATTCATAACTCAAGACTATCTAACATATCAGGACATAAATCAATCGTCCATATTATGTTTACATACCAAGAAAAATTCTTCTCATAACATCCAAATATCCAAGCACATTACTCAGTTACATAATACACATCATATAGCAATCCAATCACTCACTAAGACATCACTCCTACTCATAGGGACACTACCGGACATATAAGTTCAAACGCACATACTCACGCAACTGAAACTTTCGAGCCCAAGTTGCGGTCTGAACCTGTCCTCAAATCGTCTAGGCTGGCCTATCTCCTTAATACAAAGAATTGTAACGACCCGACCGGTTATTTTGAACATTTGCATTCTGTTCAGCTATTTGAAGCCTTGAGTAGCTTCATGTGATGAATTATGACTTGTGTGAATCATCGATTTTTGTTTTCAAGATAATAAGAATTGGTTTGGGAGAAATATTATCAATTAAGAAGTTTTAAATTGTAAAAGTTGACCAAGTTTGATTTTTGAGTATTTGACCTCGAAATGGAGTTTTGATGGTTTCATTAGATCTAGATGGTGATTTTAGGCTTGGGCGTAAGCACGGATTTGCATTTGGATATTCCTAGAAGGTTTGGCACTAATTGGCGTAAGTTGGAAATTTGAAGGTTTGGAATGTTCATAAGTTTGATCGAGAGTTGACTTTGATGATATCGGGTTTGGATTGTGGTTTTGGAAATTAGAATAGCTTTTTTATATCATTTGGGACTTGTGGGAAAAATTTGCGTTCATTCCGGGTCGATTTGATATGTTTCGGCACGTTTTTTGGAAGTTGAAAGATTCAAAGTTCATTACGTTTGATTTGAGGTGCGATTCATCGATTTAATGTTGTTTTGCGTGATTTGAGGACTTCGAGTAGGTTCGTGTTATGTTATGAGACTTTTTGGTATATTTGGACGGTGTCCTGATAGGCTCGGATGAGTTTCGGACGAGGTTCGGATCGTTTTGGATCATTTCGGCTATGCTAGTTTGGCAGAGATTCTGGTGTGACTGCACCTGCAGAGCCTTGGGCACAGGTGCGGCACCGCAGAATTCGTATTAGTAGCACAGGAATGGGAGTCTTGACCTAGGAGCAGAGTTCACAGGTGCGGAAGTTGGGCGCTGAAGCGGATCCGCAGATGCGGACAGTTTGATTACAGGAGAGAAAATGGACTGTGGGCGAGAGGGTCGCAAATGCAGTGTTTTTAGCGCAGAAGCGCGACCGCAGAAGTGGAAAAATAATCGCAGAAGCGATGGCTACTGTGGTAGGAGTGTTCGAAGAAGCGATGGTCTGGCCGCACGTGCGACTTCGCAGAAGCGAGAATATGTTCGCAAATGCGAAATTGCCTGCGCAAATTCTATTTAATTCGAGGTCTTGGTTCTTTTATCAAATTATGATATTTGGGGCTCGGATTGAGACGATTTTTGAAGCGATTTTTACCACATGGAATGGGGCAAGTGTTCTCCACTCAGTTTTGATTATATTTCATGAATCTATCCTCGTTTTTGGCATTTGGTTGATGATTTCAAAAGAGAAATTGGGGGTTGTCTAAAAAATCATAAAGTGAATTTTTAAGTTTTGAGCATCGATTCGGAGTCGGATTTGAGTGAAACTAGTATGGTTGGACTTGTAATTGAATATGTTGTCAGATTTTATGAGTTTTGTCAGGTTCAGAGGTGCAAGCTCGGGTTTGACTTTTTGGTTGACTTTGGGATCTTGAGTAAAGATTTCACCTTTATCGATTGAGTTTGTTTTCTTTGGCATTATTTGATGTTCTTGAGTTGATTTTTTCTAGTTTCGAGCCGTTCTGATGTCGGTATATGCGGGATGGCATTTTTGGAGTATCGTTTGGCTTGTTCGGTATTGGAATTTGACTTGTTCGAGGTAAGTAACACTTCTAAGATTGGTGCTGAGGGTATGAACCCCTAAATATACGTATTATGTGTTTGGGGTTGAGATGATGCACATGCTAGGTGACGGGCGTGTGGGCGTGCACCGCGTGAATTATGACTCGCTTGATTCTACGTTACTGTATAGTTACCTAATCTTGTTTTATCCATGAAATTTATACGTGCTAAGATGATTGAGCTATGATCCATATTAGAAACCATATTTAGGCTACATGTTTATCCTATTAGGACCCATGGAGGTCATTTCTGCTGTTAAGTTATTTGCTTAAATTGATTTACATACTCAGTCTCATTCATTCATTGGCATATCATGGCTCGGTCTCTGTTGTTATTTGTTGTCACATAATGTTATCATTGTTTGGGCTGTTTGGCATAAGATTTGTGAGCCTGAGAGATTTGAGAGATTGATGACTGAGTTGGGGCCTGAGGGCCGGATTATGACTGATATTGAGGGGTTCGGGTTGCACGCCACAGCAGGCCCTATGGGCTTTATATACATTATTGAGGGGATCGGGCTACATGCCGCATCATGCCACACTGGACCTATATGTATCATTATTATGTGGATCAGGTTGCACGTCGTAGCAGGCTCTATGGGCTTTATATATATTATTGATGGGATCGGGTTGCGCGCCGCAGCAAGCACCGTATAGTGCTTAAAGATGAGTGCTCTGACTAATTGAGTGTGAGACAGTGAGATTGAGTACTCTAAGAGTATGAGTACATGAGTTCATCACTGGAATGCATTGCATTGACATGTATATTTAACATACAGGCATAGAGATGCATTTTCTCATGCTACGCGCTATTGTGACATTCCTGACTTCACATGCACATTGACATGTAGGCATAGAGATGTACTTTCCTCATCCTATCTGAGATTGAAATATCTTATTTGTTGTTGAAAGTTTTGGGAAAAATTGTTGTTTTCAGATTTACTCATATTTTGGTGATTTCGGTGAAAGATATGGGTTTTACTATTATACCTGAAAAGTATGCCTGTTTTTTTGTAACGGTAAATGAGCTGAATGTTATATCTTCGAGTTATTACTTGTACTGCTTTTATTACATGATTACAAGTTGTTTCTTGGCTATTGGTGTTGGACCCTGACCATCGTCCAAGCTCGGGACAGCGTTCAACCTATGTTTAGGTTTGTTACTTATTGAGTACATGGGGTCGATTATACCCATACTACACTTCTGCACCTTGCGTATAGATTCTGGATGCTGATGTTGCTGTGTATGGCGGGAGCTGGCATTGAAGAGGTACCTGCGTTCCGATCGTAGCTGCTCTTGTTCTTGGTAGACTTAGAATTATTAATCTGTTCATGTATATTTCAAATAGACTATGTATTTATTTCATACCATCTTTGTAAACTCTAAATCTTAGAAGGGAAGTGCATTTAGTTATTTCATCATTTATTTTCACAATAAATATCAATGAATTGGATTATTGTTGCTAATTGGTTTACCTAGCGGGTTGAGTTAGGTGCCATCACGCTAGTTAGATTTTGGGTCGTGACAAGAACACATCTCGCACCTCATCCATGACATCATAAGTCGTCGATGTACAGCTGATACCAAGTGGTCAACATAACATACGAGTGAGTGGAAGGAATTCAAAAATATACGCTTCAAGCGGAATCAATGCCACACGATAAGTAAAGAAAGATGGGAAGTTTATCCTAGATGCTCTATTGCCACTCGAAGATAGGTGTAGACGTCATCATAGCGATCCACAAGACTCTACTAGACACTTGCTCATGGGTCGTAGAACCTATGAACCTAGAGCTCTAATACCAACTTGACACGACCCAAAATCTACTAGTAGTGATCGCGCCTAACCCAACTTGCTAGGTAAGCCAACTAACAGTCAACAAAATTCAAGTGAGAATAATAAGAGGTTAATAATAAATTAACTGAAATTTTAATACAATATCCCAAGAACTAGTTGTACAAGTCATGAGCTACTAAGACTTAGGTTTATAATGTTGGCAGGAAATAAATAAAACATCTATTTGGAATGTACATAAGCAAAATTCAAATATAAAACTACCAAGGACAAGTGGTGCAGAAGTGTAGTATGAGTACAACTGACCCCATGTACTCATCAAGTATCATAAATAACCTTGGCGAAGTCATAGAAGCAAGAATTATAAATGATACCCACCAATCACCTGTACAAGTTTATAAATTCCAACAAGTATAGAATACATATATGATCAAATCATGAAATCACAGTTAAAATCACCTTTGGTGCTCACAATTTTCTTAACGTATTCCGCTCGATCAACGTTGTTGCATATAAGAAAAATATGCAAATAAATCGGGTAAACAGCTAAGAAAATTGCAAATAAAGATGAAATGTAACAACTATGTATGAATTCATTCTGGCGCGCAACCCGATCCAAATAGAAATCATATTACTACTCTTAGGCCCACCTCAAAATCTCAGTAACCAGACCAAACCAATAACCAGCTCTCTTAGAGCTTACATCAACCAGAAATCCGTTGGTTTCTCATAATCCATGTGTACACCATCTAGAAGAAACATGAGAGGGTGACCCTAAAGGGATGGATACAAATCCACATACTTCTTAGCCAACTCGCGTGCTGCACAGGTAATTCTCGTTCCAATGATATTAATATCTGAATTTGCATGGATAATTCAAGTGCTAATAAAATCAATCACACTGGACAACTCACGTGCAAATATCACAATATGTCCGGTGTGGTCACAAGCTCAATATCACAATCCGTCTGATGTGGTCATAGGCTCAATACCACAATCCGCCCGACGTGGTCACATGCTCAATATCATAATCCGCCCGTCTTGGTCACAAGCACAATATCACAATTCGCTCAGCGTGGTCACATTCTACGAAACCATATCACACTGAAAGAAAGTGTACAAGAATACATGATGATCAAATTTCATACTCCTGGACATGTATAAGTGATATTCTAAGGTGTATGCATGTGCAAGTGTTATATCATAGTTCAAATCAGGTAAATATATCACATGATAGCAGCTATCAGGTTCAATCAGGAGATTAACCTCTATGTAGCCTCAAACATGGCTCAAATAGCTCACAGTAATGGTACAAATAAGAGAAACGTTACAACGTTAAGCTTAGCAATCAACTCAAGGCATATCATAGCTTAAGCACTACCCCAAGAAAGGATAATACCCCGGTGCATGCACATGGGCTTACTCCCACACATGTGTGCCAACCCATAGCACGTAGCTATCACAAATAACTTAGGCAACTACTGACTCAATCAAGTTTAGGTCAGATACTTACCTCAATAAAGCCAAATAAAATACCGATCAAGCCAAACAATACTCTAGAACCGCCATCTGCACGAATCGACCTCCGAACAGCTCAAAACTAGCCAAAAGCAACTCAAAAACTTCAAATAATGCCATAGGAATGAAACTTAAATGATTAAAGATTGAATCTTTAATTAAATACTCAAAGTCATCAAAAAGGTCAACCTAGGCCCGCACACGTAATCTGACAAAACTCACAAATTCCGACATCACATTTGAATACGAGTCCAACCATACCAATTTCACTCAAATCCGACCCCAAATCGACGTTCAAACTTCAAATATTCACTTTTAGAAAAGTTTATACAAAACATCCCAATTTCTCTTTTAGATTCACCAATTAAATACAAAAATCAAAGATGGAATCATATAAAATAATTAAATCCGAGTCAAAAATACTTATCCCAATCCATGTGGTGGAAATCCCCTCCAAAATCGCCTAAATCCGAGCTCTATAACTCTACGTGATAAAATAACTCAAAGTCCGAAATAGAGTACTTATATGAATGGCCCAGTGGTACCTTAAGCGATCACAGTAGTACCCTCGCTATCGCGATGCACAAAACCACATTGCCACAAAATTCTCTACGAGTTCGCGACATCAACCACGCAAATGCGATGACTTCTGCTGCCAGACCTTCACGAACGCGGACACACCAGCGCGGATGCGAAGAAGAACACATCATGACCTGCCAAGCCTAGCTCAACACTACGCAAACACGTAGTCCCTGACGCGAATGCGAAGGCTTAAAGCCTAAACTATCACGAAAGCACTACCTCAAGCGCGAATGCTAGAAAGACCAGCTCCCAGAACACTACATGATTGCGGCTTAGACTTCGCGATCGTGAAGAACCATTGAAGCATCTGAAATCAGCAAAAACCAGCAATAACCAACATGGTCTAAAATGGTCTTAAACCCGTCTGAAACTTACCCGAGCTCTTGGGACCCTGTCCGAACTTGCTAACATGTCCCAAATCATAGCGCGGATCTACTCGATGCCTCAAATCACAAAGAACAACAACAAAACTATGAAACGTCGTTCAAGATCAATCTCTTAAGTTCATAACATTAAACCAAGCGTCTGATTCAAGCCTAACTAATCTAGAATTCAACCAAACTTTGCTCACAAGTTCCAAATGACATAACAAATAAATTCCAACTTCCGAAATAATTCCTGATCAAACCTAAGAACTTTTCAAACCTTTAAATTGCCACCTTTCGTCAAATAGAGTCGAAACCTTACAGAAACATCCAAATGCAAATTCGGGCCTACGCCCAAGTCTGAAATCACCATCCGGACCTAACAGAACCATCAAAACTCTAATCTGAGGTCCAATACACAAAAGTCAAACTTGGTCAACTCGTCCAACTTAAAGCTTCCTAGTTAAGAATCACTCTTCCAAATCAATCTCGAACAACTCAAAAACTGACACCGACGATACACGCAAGTAATAACACATCGTATAAAGCTACTCATGACCTCAAACCACCAAACAGAAGGCCAATGCTCAAAACGACCGGTCGGGTCATTATACACGGCAAAGACCTCGTGCCACATGGTAACCCGATTCCGTATTAATTTCTAAATAATACGTTCAAGAGAACTTTTCAAGATAAAATAAAGCATAGACAACTCCACGTAGGTGAATCCATCTTGACAATCAAAATATCAAGCAATAATAGAGGCACAGATTGGCATGTTAGAAATCACACAACGAATCATGTGCAAAAGCATGACAAACAGAAAGAAGTCATAAGCACAGACAAGAATACCCCTTTTTCACCAGCACACAAACATCATCAATAAATGCCCCCGGGCTATCACACATCATCCCCACATAGCCACCCTTATCCATAGTGTACGTAACAATAAAGTAAATGCCCATGTTTTCTCACCTCACACGTTTTAGTAATCATCACACCTTGTCTCGTCACATGCGCAAATCCGATATAACCCTCCTTGTCTCGCCGCATGTGCAATATCAACAATAACAATAACATGGCAGAATCCTCGTGCAAACACTTGAACAATCCGCCCAACATGTCTACATGTCCCATAAACATAACAACATAATACGCCAATAATTGTCACCAAGACATAAATTCACAAGCTGCCAACGCAGTGCACATGGACAATTAAATAAGGAAATGCGGATTGGTGTTCAACACATAAGCATGAAAGGTATCTCAATTTAGCAACAATCTCACATAATGCAGAGATCTCTCGATCAAAACAAGGCAATAAGAGCAACCTCGAGTCAATCCGGTCATAAGGCATACATACGTCCCTGTGCACACTCATCATCTCGTGTACACATAACACAAATAAGAAATTAAGCCAAATCCTATGAGAAAATCTCACACACAATGTTAGGCAAGATACTTACCTAAAACTGCCTAAATAAATACTCAAAAATAGTTTTTCCTTTAAAATTCACCTCCATTTTCCCAAATTTAGCCAAGCATGACTTAATAACATCATACAATGCAAGAGGATTCATCTTAAATTAATAAATTTAAGATCTTTACATAGTTTCCCAAAAGTCAACATCGGGCTCGCCTAGTCAAAACCCGAGTCGAAGGGTAGATCTCGACTATTCATAGTCCCATGAGTCCAAATATGTGTTTGGGTTTTAAATCTGATTCCATTTCGACTTTCAAATCTCAAATTTTTATTTTTCAAAACATAATAAAAAATCACCAAAAATCTTTTTCAAATCCCATGATTTTGATGTTAAAGTAAATAAGAAATAAAATTAGAATATTAAAATTGAGTCAAATCACTTACCTAATAGTTAGATGTGAAAGTCCCCTCTAAAAATAGCCTTCCACCAAGTCTAGGGCTCAAAATGTGATAAAGTGAGACTAAGTTCTAAAATAATCAGCAATAAACAAGTTGTAGATGTCGCATTTGCGACCAGAGGTTCGCCGATACGACTGCCGCAAAAGGGACCTCAGGTGCGCAAATGCGAAGCCAGGCTGCCTCTCCAACCATCACAAATGTGATCAAGTGTTCGAAACAACGAACCTCCCCAGCCCATCATAATGTCGCAAATGCGCTTTAGCAATCGCAAATACGAAAATTCCTCAGGGACAAGCCATCGCAAATGCGATCAAGGATCCGCATATGCGAACAGATAGTCTGTCACAAATGCAAAGCTAATCTCCTGGCCCAACATCACAAAAGCAATAAGAGTCTCGAAAATGCAACAATCTCCTCGCAAATTGAACTTAATTCAAAAAGGCCCAAAACACGATTGAAACTCAACCAAGCCCCCTATGCTCCACATCAAACATCCACACAAGTATATAATATCATATGAACTCGCTCCCATACTTGGATCACCTAAATAACATCCGGAATCACGAACTGGACACTAAAATGCATATAATTCAAAATAAAACTCAAGAATCCCTAAAATCACAACCAAGCGTATGATTCCTACCAAACCAACTCGGAATGACACCAAACTTTTCAAACAAGTTCAAATGACAAAACCGACCTATTCCAAGTCTCGAAACTAAAATCCAAACCCGATAGCTATAAGGTAACCACATGGTAAAATTTAGGAAATTTCTAAACTTTCAAATTGTCAACTTTCATCAAAAACAGCGAAACCAATGAAGGAACCTCCGAATCTCATACTGGGCATACACCTAAAGCGACAATACTATACAAACCTATTGGAACCATCAAAATACCATTACAGGGTCATTTTCACAAAAGTCAAACCTAGGTCAATATTTCCATCTTAAGCTTCCAAACTAAGACCCAAATATTCTGAATCAATCCAAAGACCTTCCTGGGACCAACCTAACCATACGTGCAAGTTACATAACCACAAATGCACACATAAAAAGCTTCCAAAGGGAAAACGGGACTCAAATACACAAAATGACCGGTCGGATCATTACAGACATGACATAGCAAGCCAAATTATTAGCCCGTGTAACACAGATTGTACGGTGAGAAACCTACTTAGTTTTACAGCATTTTGAATAGGTTTTTGAGAGCAAGAATGACTAAGAACTTCACCAATCCACCCAAGGTAAGATTCCTACAAATGATTCAAGTTAGAAACTTAATATTAACACTGTTTAACGCTTAGAATCTCTAAAATTCTAGTTTTTCAGTAAGAGTTCAAAAGACCTTTCAAGAACGTTCAAGGTAACTTCTTTGTTCCCTAATATTAAAGTTAGAAAATTTATAGCGTATTACGATATTTAGAT
The DNA here is from genome assembly GCA_002018475.1 of Nicotiana obtusifolia. NCBI lineage: Eukaryota > Viridiplantae > Streptophyta > Magnoliopsida > Solanales > Solanaceae > Nicotiana > Nicotiana obtusifolia. Next base: position 172,785 of record MCJB01041145.1, on the reverse strand, counting down.
CATAAGAATGATGAAGTTTATGTGTAGGATAAATATGAAGTCATTTATGCCAAAAATTCCCTAAATTTAGAGATATATGTTGAGATTGTCGTTGGATTAACGGTTTTAATCGTTCATTATAGATTTTTAAGAGAAGTGAATACACAATTCTGTTGATAGAGGTTCTTGGTAGTTGATTCAGATAAGTTGAATTTACATTCCCTGAGCCAAGGGCTTGCCAAGAAAGTAACTACAACGAACATGCTTGATAAGAAATTTCCTGGCTCATTTGAACATATATATGCAAACCATTGGTCTAAAAACCTTCAAGTGTTTAAACACTATAACATTATTACTAACTCACCTTATAAAAGTATTTGCAGAAAGTTCATTGTTTTTGCATAATAACTCAACTATCTCAAAATATTAGAGGTAATTTAATTTCTTATCTGATATAGTAAAGTTAAGCCATTACTTGCATTTATTTAGCTTCAATCCATACTATATAGATGTGATTACATGCATTTTGCGAGAAGTATCCAACGCACCAAGTGTGAGACCCATGGTTGTCAGGGCTAGCTAACCCATACTTGCAAGTTCTCTGCGTTTTCAGGTTTATATATTAGGAAGAAGTGACCAACCTCCCCGAGTATAAAAGTCGTAGGGGCTGGGGATTGAACCAGCCATCCCTACACTCTTAGGTGCCATTGTTTGTTGGATATAATTTTCAGAAACAGAATCTCAACCATGTTGAGTTTCAGTTATTAACTCAAAATTATGACTTGTTTTGAATTTTAAATTAATTTTCTAATTGAATGAACTGCTTATGTGATAATATTTATTTGTATTATAATTTTTTAATCCAGAAATGTCTTCTTCTTCCCCTTAGGGAGTGATAAACAAGACTTAGTGGGTACTTGAAGATATTTAGTTGTTTGGGGATGCCACATTGTGTGGCAGACATAGAGTTGCAGACTAGTTATGCGCGTGGCTAGAGGCAAGAACCCTAGACTCAGAGTACATGCTTCGTTGATAGGCGGTTTTTCTCAGACTCTTATATTTTTTAGACATTATTAGTTATTCTCGGGGGTACCCTTAAGACTTTCGTATACATACTTGTAGTTAGAGACTCGTAACTTTTCTAGTGAGTTCAGATGTGGGACATGTTAAAGTTTGTGCTTGGATTAAATTTTTAGACAAATATTATTCTAACAATTATTTATGAATTTCTTAAATATGATGTTCAATTTTGACTTTCAACCAGCTATAACAAGATTCACTCGACAAGTTAGGTAGTTTGGGTACCATCACGTTCCACCTCAATTTGGGGCATGACAATAGGGTCTTTATAATTGCAAGGTATTAGAGATTGGTAAAGAATCTGATACTCGCTACGTGTTGAAGGAGATGGTACAACAATACCAATTGGATTTGCTTTTTAAGAGCAAGTAGACACTATACTTTAGCATACCAGGCCATGGCATGCTTCAATACGGGCCATACAACACATACCATATTTATAGAATAAGGTCCATTTTAGGGATATAGACTATTGTGACATCTATCCTTACAAAAAGAATGGGGGTCCCTATCTAGTTCTAGGGTGATTGTGCCAGAACTATAGTATATCTGATCATTAGACTATACTGCCCACACTATTGTTAGATGGAAAAATTTCTTCTGAATTGTTGTATGCTAAGTTATAAATTATAAATCATTTGAAGGTGTTTGGTTTATTTTGTTATGCCAGCAACATGCCTAGAGGATATAAGTATGCACCTATAGCAAGAAAGATTATGTTGGTAGGATAGTCCAAGACTCATAAGGGGTAAAAGTTATATGACTTGGAGACAAAATCCTTCTTTTGTCAGCATGGGTGTCCAGTGTCATAAATATGTTTTTTTTCTTTCAAAGACATAAACATGTGGATGATGACATGTTTCACCAATATCTTCGTATTATCCAACCTACGTTGCCTGAGCAGCACATAGGTCAGTCAACCCTCATATGTCAAAAGTTGATTTAGACATTTCAGTCCACCCTGATCACTTTATGGAGGAGCCGGAACATATGCAAAATCTTCCTTTACCTAATGCATATGAGAGTTTATCAAGAGAACTTGTACTTTATATAATAATAAATATTATGCCAGATGACATTCAAGCACCTACTGTATAGCCAGATCCTGTTCCAGCTACAAAGCATGTGCCATTGCCATGCACCTTCCGATCGCTAAGAAAAATTGGTCCTCCAATTTGGATGAAGGAATATGTTGCCACTGCCAAACTTTCTAGAGAACGTAGATATTCTATTTCATATGCTCATTTGTCCACATTCTATCAATTATACTTGAAGTCCTTATAAGTTCTTATCAGTGAAGTTGCCCGAGATCAAAATTGGATTACACGGTATAGAATAAGAGATAAAGGCCATTGAGGATAATAAAGATTGTAGATTTACCATCAGGAAAACAAGCTATTGGATCTAAATGGGAGTACAAAATTAAGTAAAATGCTAATGGTGAGGTGTATAAATGTAAGTCATGGTTGGTTGATAAAGGCTATACTAAACAAGACGGTTAGACTACCATGGTGGTTACATTGAGAATAGACCCCCAACATCTATAAATAGGCTCTTTGTTTTAGATGGATGTCAATAACGTATTCCTTTAAGGAGATTTAGTCGAGGAGGTTTACATGGATTTACCACATGAATTTCACGAATGGGGAAAATATAGGGTTTGTATGTATTTGAAGTCCCTTTTAGGATTGAAGTAAGCTTCAAGGTAGTGGAACATTAGATTAACCATTGTTGTTCTACAAGCTAGATTTATACAACACTCTTAGATCACTCTCTATTTGCTAAAAGAAAAGCAACTAACATGCTTTTTATCCTAGTATTTGTTGATGATTTGCTGATAACTAGGAGCAACAACTATCTGATAGAAGAGACAAAATGCTCTTTGCATAACAATTTTAAGGTGAAGGATCTGGGGGACCCCAGGTACTGTCTAGGCATTAAAGTGATGATATCAGAGAATGGAGTACTCCGTAACCATCGTAAGTATGTAGTGGAGTTAATCTCAAAAGTTAGACTCAGTTGTTGTAAAACTTTATCAACACAAATGGACCTCAATCATAAGATAACTAAATTGGACTATGATTTGCGTATGGGAAATACTGCAGATGCAGAGTTATAAGATATAGCTAGCTATAAAAGGTTGATAGGAAAATACTTTATCTGACAATTACAAGACTAGATCTAGCTCATGCAACTACTAAAAAGATCTCATTTAGAAGTTGCAATGAGGTTAATCAGATACATTAAAGGATCTCTTGCATTATGAGTATTACTGAGAAAAGAAGAAGCATGCACTCTCACAGTATACTGTGATTCAGATTGGACAACTTACCCAAAAACTAGAAGATCAGTTAGAAAATATGTAATGAAGTTAATAGACTCTTTGGTATCTTAGAAATCATAGAAGCAAAAAACAGTAAACAGGAGCTCAGCTGAAGCAGAATATAGAAGCATATAGCTATAGTATCAGAAATCATTTGGATGACATGCTTGTTAAATAAACTGGCAAACAAGGTACAAAAGCAAGTCCATTTGCAATGTGATAGCAAGGCTGCTATGCAAATAGAAAGAAATCATATTTTTTCATAAGAGAATTGTTACACCCCATACTTTCATTTGGCATTCATCTTAAGTGAATCAATATAATCCGGAGAGCTTAAGAAGCTTTAGGAAGATAATGATGAGTTAACACATGTGTTAAAGAAGTATCGTAGGGTTGGAGGATAAACGAATCAAAGATGTTAAAACCCGTACTTTCGGGGTAAAACTAGGAGTGCTTAATATACTAAAGAGGTCTTGTTCTATGGTACTTGAATCATATAATATTCATAATATTAATATATGAATTCAAACAATTTGTAAAATAAAAGTTGACAAAAATTGTGCAAGATATGTTCATAATCTAATTGAAATTTGGGTAATTTCACTAAGCCTTTCTCTCAATATACTTGAAGTTACGGGGTGATCCATCTAGTAAATGGAAGCTCTATGAGTCTAGTTTTCAATATATTAAAACGTTCACCAATACGACATCATAGTAGAGAGATATTCAAGTTCTTCATGCGACTATGCAGACTGCGTAAGTGACAAGTAGGTGCGTCACCTACTTGCTTAAATGACAGACCAAATAAATCCCCCAAAAGGGTCTTGTTGAGGTCGGCCAAAGGGCCTTTTAAGAGATGATTTCTTTCATTAATTCACTCATTTTAGAGCAAAAAATTAGAGAATAAACCTCTACAAAATTCTCCCAAAAATTCTACACAAAATCCTAACTGAATTTCTCTTCTTTTCAAGTTCTTGTTAGAAAAAACCTAAGAGTTGAAGGACCAAGTTAGGAGATGAGATCCTCACCAAATAAGGTAAGTATTGTCACGATCCAAAACCCACTATAGGTGGTGATGGCACCCAACGTCGCTGTTAGGCGAGCGAACGGTGAACTATCACGTAAATTGTTCATTTATTACTTTCAAAATCATAAATTTTTATTAAGTACGGAAATTTACACCTTTAAAATTCACAAGTACATACATATCAGTATTGCATGGAATAAAAGGTTAATAATAATATGCAAATCCATAAGTATCAATATAGAATAAACCAAAACTCGGTGCCACAAGTGCACGATCATTTACTAGGGAGTACAACAATAATACAACATTTGTCTAAATGTAAATAAGACGGGATAAAGTAAATAGTACGACAGAGACTCTGTGGGCTGCGATACGTAGCCTGGAATGTAGCTCATCATAAGTCTCTTCTGCAGCTACGCCTACATGCCAGATATCCACCAAATGAACATGTCAGATCCTTCACATTTAGTGTAGAAGTGTAGCATGAGTACGTAAATCAACGCGTACCCAGTAAGTATGTAGCCTAACGCCTAAGAAGTAGTGACGAGGGGCCGACATCGACACTTACTAGAGGTCTAATAAAGCAGTATGCTAAATCCTAAATAGATATTAAGCACAACAATAATAGTGGGAAAAATGGTAACCAACATAATATTTCAAAATTTCATTTAACGATATAAATTTCTCAATCTCGTATTCTATCTCAACAGCTTGGAAAATATCAAGTGCCAATATCAAATAAATAAGGAATACCATATGAAATGTCAGGCATCAGTGGAAGAATAATCTCGTGAATATTCTGACTGCCAGTGATATAAAGCACGATTATGCCAAGGTGGTACGGTCCGATCCAGAATAATGTGTACACTACCGAAGGTCGAGAGCCATGAACCATAATGCATCTGTTACACTGCCAAGGCGTTCGGCTCCCCAAGAAAGGAAGAAACTTATCGATACAGATACAGGTGCATAATAGTGAATATACCCTTTTACGTTTATCAAATATCTTGGCAAAAACTCAAGATGATAAGGCTCGGCCTAATATATATATGTTTCTAAATCAATTTCAATTGTAATTTCAATTAAATAAGCCAGCAAAATCAGTCCAAACAATTCAAATATTGCACGATAAAATCCTAAGTCTACCCGGACAGAAACATGCTTTAGCTACATAAGGACTCTCGTCACCTCGTGCGTACGTAGCACTCACGACTTGTAGCGCATAACAATTACATCACCTAGGGGTAGTTTCCCCCTCACAAGGTTAGACAGGAGACGTATCTCGCTCCGAAGTTCCATAACCGGCTCCATGACTCTCTAACACCTCGAACCAATGCCCATCGATCCGGAACTAGTCAAACAAGGTGCAAATCAATCAAAATATACTCCAATGCGTATAATTTAACAATTTAAATTAATAACTCCGCTTGAAAAGTCAAAAAATTTAACCCTCGGGCCCACGTGCCCAGATTCCAAAAATTCTTGAATATAATCATTACCCATAACACCACGAACTCGAATATATAGTTTATTCCTAATTTTATGTCCATTTTCGTGGTAAAATACCAAATTCTAGGTTTTCTTCAAAATATCTCAATTTCCACCAATCTTCATGTTCAAATCCATGTACAATTCATGTATTTAACTCACAATGCGAAGAAATCACTTACCTAGTGGAGGATGACAAAAATGCTCCTTCAAAAGTCGCCCCAAGCTCGGCTCCAATGGAAGATTTGGATAAAATGCGCTAGAACCCGTCTTTGCTTACTTATACACTGCCCGGACGACCATTATCGCGAACGTGGCATTGCCCTCGCGTTCGCGAAACACAACCTGCTTCAGCTCCAAAATCCTTCTTTGCAATAGCGAATGCGATGCCTTACCAGGCCTGACCATCGCGAACGCAGCACCATCCTCGCGAACGTGTAGGCCAAGACTCCCGGTCCAGTTTCCTTTACGCGAACGCGACTAGTCAACCACGAACGCAGAGCACAACTGCCCAGACTTTTGCGAATGTGACTGCCTTATCGCGGACGCGTTGAACAAAAAGGCCTCTAATCCAACACATTCTACGCGAACGCGTCTCTTCCTCTGCGTTCGCGAAGAACAAAACTAGCACCAGCAAACTAGCAACAGCAATTCATCCAAACATGGTTTGCAACCACCCCGAAACACACCCAAGGCCCTCGGGAATATGTCCAATCGCACCAACTAGTCTCAAAACATGACACAAACCTGCTCGAGGCCTCAAATCATACCAAACAATATCAAAACTACGAATCAATGATCAAAACCTTTTTTTAAACTTTCAAACATTCAAACTTCGACGAAGGCATCCGAATCATACATAAACATTCCGGAATAACACCAAAGTTTATGTACAAGTTATAAATCACGATACAAACCTATTCCAAGGCTCGGAAACTCAAACGGATATCAATAACATCAAAGTCCTCTTCAAATCAAACTTAAGAAATTCTTAATTCAAAATGCTAAACTTCCATAATAAGCGCCGAAATGCTCCCAGGCCACCAGAGACTCAACCCAAATATATGCCCAAGTCCGAAATCATCATACGAACCTATTGGAATCTTCAAATCTTGATTCTGAGGTCGTTTACTGAAAAGTTAAACTTTAGTCAATCTTCCAACTTAAAGCTTCCGAATTTAGAATTTTCATTCTAAAACAACTCTGAACTTCCTAAAATTCAATTCCGACCACACGTATAAGTCATAAAACTTAATGTGAAGCTATTCACGACCTCAAACCACCGAACGACGCACTACAACTCAAAATGACCGATCAAGTCATTACAAGTATATATCTGTGTGTGTGTGTGTGTGTGTGTGTGTGTGTGTGTTTATTATTGTGTTCTTGTTGTTGTTGATGTTATCTCAAATTGGGATGGAGTATAGGTTATAGAGGAGATTTAATATAAAATAAGTTTGTCGTTGTACGATAATTGTATCTTTCGTAGCTTAACGATAGCATTATTATAATTGTTGTCGATTAAGCTGTGATGAGACGAGTTCAATGTGGTTATGGGAAAAAATGTGATAAGGCACGTTAAGGATAAACATTTCATTCATTTTGGCATGATCGCATTTGATAACAAGACATAGAGAGAAATTGATATTCCTGAATTTATGTACATTATCCTAGTCTCTTAAGTTATAGTATTCTCCCTTAACGGGACTTTATACTCAATTAAGTATTGTCTTTCAATCAAGAGAGCAGAGGATCTACATATATACAGTATTACAGTATTTTCACTGCCACCGAGCTATAATCGGTGGGCAGGTCCCTTTTGGGCAACCTCTGAGTAGAAGGTATGTTATATACTGATTCTATTATGGCCGAGAGCCCATGAGCGATCCTAGAATAGCCGAGTAGTGATTTAGACACCGAGCCTAGTATGGCTGACCGCTTATGAGCGAGGCTACTACGGCTGACCAATTATACATACCAAGCGTTATAGGGCCTGATAGATATTTTACTTACTATCTTGAGAGAGTTGAGTCAGTATCAGCAGGTAAGCCTATCTTCAAATCATCTTTGACTCTAATTTACTTTATATAATCAGTTCAGTTTTAGCTTTCAGTTATTCAATTTTCTTACATACTCGGTATATTATTTCCTATTGACGTCCCTTCTGCCGCGGACGTTTCATTTCATGCATACAGGTTCTGAAAAACAGCCGGATAGACCTGCCCAGTAGACAGATCCATACATCAGCTTGATTGGTAAGCTCCACTCTTCAGGAGTTACCAGGTCTAGACATTGGAGTTCATTTTGTATATACAAACTTGATGGGTAATTCGCGACCCTGTCCTGACCATGATACAATTATGTTATCTCTAGAGGCTTGTAAATGAGTCCTGTATATGTTCTTTGTCAATATTGTGGCCTTTCCAGCATTGTGTACATGTTCAGTTCGGTATTGCTGGTTGTAGACGTCCATGGCAGTCTCATCGGCCTGCACAATTATATATATATATATATATATATATATATATATATATATATATATATTCATTTTTGGTCATGTTTACCCCTTAGAAGAGATAGACGTAATTTTTAAATAATTCAGAATATGGCGTCATTAGCCTTGATTGGTATCAGCTTGCAGGTAGGTCTTTTCGGCCTAAGTTGAGGGCTACTCCTCCATAGTTCACAGTTATAGAGTGGTATGCTCGGGCCGAGTATGGCACCGGGTGCCGGCCACGCCTCCCTAGGTTTGGGGCGTGACAAACTTGATATTAGAGCAGGTATGTCTTAGGGAGTCTATAAGTCATGTCTAGTAGAGTCTTGTTTATACATGTGTTGTGCACCACATTAAATAAACAGGAAGCTACAAGGCATTTAGGAGTCTATTACCCTTCTTTCAAATCCACATCGTGCAATAGAGCTGAGTCATAAGAGTTTGAGTCAGGACTTATATTTGCTAATAATACAGAGATTCTTGTAATTAGAAAGATTACAGCTAGCTATAGGGCTAATACAGAACTGGGTAAGGGCACTATTAGAGAGAAAATTCTTGATGACGTTGCACAGTTTGAGGCCCTATCAGATCATGCATACAATATGTGAAAATTTCCTCCATAAGACCCTAAGAGTGGAATATCTAACACACCCCACAAATAGCAGGCCTTGGGATTATCAGAAGGTAAGAGTATAAGTTTTAATAGGTAAAAAAAGCAAGGTGAAGAAGGGTATGAGGTACACAATTAATGATGATTATCAGTATTTACAATTTAGGGAGAGAAATATAAGCATTCTGAGTTACTTTAAATAGTAACAGCGATGTGTACAATTGGCCACCCATCTCAGTTATGCCCCATGGGAGCTAACGGATATAGTTTAAGAGAAGAATAGGATATTAGGATCCAGTTGGGGTTAGGGTAACCCAAAATGGTGGATGGATTGTAAGAATTAGCTCACATTTCTGAAGGATATTGCAAACGTGATAATTGTTCTCCTTGTGAGACAATCCAGGTGGTGCACTCCAGAATAGCACGGTCAGATATGAATACTAGAATGCTCAGAAATTCTGAATAAAGGTATAGAAACATTAGGAGAAGTATAAGAAAGGAGCAAATGAAGCATTATGAGCAAGATGTGATTAATGGGTTATAATGGTAAATCAAAATACGACAGGATGACAGAGTCTATAGTCAAGTGAAGGAAAAGACAAGGGGAGACATGCCTTGAGACTTTACAAGAGTATAAGCCATAATGTCATTTCCTCATTTTAAAGAAAAGACTTGGTGATTCTAACGTGATTGTCAGAAGGCTAAGTTAGGCCCCCTGGAGTAATTTAAATCAGTATGGGCTAGTAAAAAAGATAAACCGAACATGAATTAGGAATTGGAGGATTCGATAATAGTCAACATCATGAGATTATAGAGACCGCGTTCCGATGATAATAGAATGGACGATAGAAGAATAATCTTTAAATGTCATTTAGGAAGACGCTTCCCTTTAGCAAGAGCTATGAGCAAAGTTAAGCATAAGGGATTAAGTGTGCCAGTTACACTAGGTGTCACCCTCTTGCGTAAGAAATTCAGTTATCCCTGGTACAAAAGGGTTGCCGCAAGGCAAGTAAGGGTAACTGAAAATGTGAAAAGACACCGAAGACGAAGAGCTAAAACATCTGCAAGTAAAACTTCAGAGCACTAAATGTTAGTACTTCCCTAAAGGGGGAAGATAGTGTGATCTGGTATTAAGTGAGAGTTAAGTAGTTCAGGTAAATATAGAATGGTAAGGGAAGAATGCGGTAAAAAGGGCAAAAGGAATAAGATTGAATTTATTCAGATCCTACAGATATGTCATGACTCCAGAACATTATGCAAGCATGACGCTGGGAAGTAGCAGTAAGGGTTACCGGCAAGGATTCTAATTGATAAAAAGTGTGAATTCACACTTCATGCATAAGGAGCCAGTGCGAGAGGTAAGTTAAGACAAAAGACATAACCCAAGAGAGGTTACAAAGAATATAGATGTGAGAATGGACCAACGAGTAGTTAGTAGTTGATCAGGAAGTGCTTAGTTATAGCTAGACAAGAGGTCACAGATAAATCAGCAGATCATGCATGATAAACAGAGTGAACCCCAGCATAGGAAATTCAGTCTCGAAATATGAGATCGTAACCCTTGAGGAATATTTAGATAGGAATTGAGGTAGTAAAAGGCACCGTATAATTGTTACAGAAATAAAAGAGAGTGCCACTGGAGAGACAACCAAAATTTGAGTTAAGAAATAACCCCTACGAGCACAAGGGCACGGAGGTAAGTACAAAGGATAATTATAGGCGAGTAAGAACATGAAAAATTCTGTGGGGTATAAAATGTAATAATCTCGCAGCCTTACAAGAGTCAGGAGGTCTCCTTTAATTACTACAACGAAAGACTAGCTGAGGAAATAAGGAAGAAGGCTTCGACGTAAGCATAGTAACCTGAGGAAGAAATGATCTTGTAACAACAGCCTCATTAGAACATTGTATGCACTCCATAAGAAAGTGGCACCTACCATAACTAATGAACGAGAAGTAAAAATCAAAAGTAATATTTGAGATCATATGAGTTACATGAAATTCCAGTATTCGTGGGCACTAAGATAAGCCATGTATACATGTAACAAGTGACAGAACGACTAGGAAAAGTAATTGCTTACATTTAAAGACAATTAAAAAGGCATGAAAGGAATTATTCGATCTGTGACCCAGAGTTAGTTATGCTATGAACACATTTAACATTTCGGAGTATTATCCGTACAGCATGCATGTTGACATTCTTACAGCTATAGGAGACTTCCGCATATTGTTAAAAGAAATAATTGAGTGCACATCGTGGACAAAAGCTTAAATTGGTAAAAGATTATAACATGGATGCTTCACAGCATCCACGAAAGGTTAATGTAATAACCAATAATTTGAGTCGTAAATTGGAAGACAGCTTAAGCTTACTTAAAAGCTGAGAGAGAAGAGGAAGCTTGCGAGTTACATCAACAACGTAAATCCGGACTCCAAATATTAGACCTAGATAATTATAGAAATTGTGACTCATAACATTGCATAATCACTCTAAATAGCAGAAGTACAAGAGAGATAGTACATTGGCCTTATTATATAACAGTTCTACGATAAAGCTAGTTAGAAGAGTACCAGCCATAGAGATAACAAAAGATGGGTTGGAGACAACAGGCTAAATATAAGCCACAACTGTTGCGGGACTCTGAAACATTACCAAGGGCAAAGGAGCATCATTTTTACCATTCGAGTAAAGAACATAGACAATATCAGTGTTGAAATCTAGAATACAACAAAAATAAGAAGACATGATCTGAGATGAGCGAAACCATGTGGCCGGTACTTCAAAGATGAGTACGGACTATAAAGTATAACAAGGATGAACGACTCTCCAGGTCAACCGTTCAGTTTAAAAGTGTCTGTTAGTAAAAGCTATGCTAAGAATACAAATGCGCTAGCTTTTACAGAAGTATAATAATTTAAAAGATCAAGAATGTGAGTGACCTAAGATGACAAGTTAAGTATATATTTTTACGAGACCGGGATAAGTTAGGAGACTAAAATACGAGGTTGAGAAGTTGAAGCCTATCCTAAATCACTCACTCATTAAGAGGAGCAGAAATATACGTAGATCTCTATACAAGGTGCGACAGAAGGGTTGAATAGAAATATTACCAATACCAAGTTGCTAACTAAGCTTGAGAAAAGTAAATCAAGAACTATGATAGCCAAGGTGAGGATTGTATTTGGTTCTAAGTTATAGACGATTGGGTATTCCTAAATATATCGCCTACAAAAGGTATCACGAGATCCGGTAAGAAAGGCAAGCTTAATTCAAGATATATGGAGCCTTACAAAGTCATTTGACGGATAGGCAGAGTAGCTTATGAGCTTGAATTGCCTCGAGAGTTAGAGTAAGTCCATTATCCATGCTACGGAAGTACGTTGGAGACCCTTCTCGGGTTGTCCCAATGGATGACGTTCAGATTACAGAGGATCTATCCTACGAGGAGATTCCAATGGATATTTTAGATCAATATATCCGTAAGTTGATGATGAAAAAGGTAGCCTCCGTGAAGGTATTGTGGAGAAATGAGAGCATTGAAGAAATAATGTAGGAGGCCACAGAGGAGATGAAATCTAAATATCCTACCTATTTCAAACTAAAGATATGGCTCGAGATAGGATATTATAGCACAGCGCGGTTCCAACCAATAGGTCGTGAGGTATCACACCCCAGTCTCACTAGGACGGACTACATTCTACATACATAGTATAAACATCAACTATGGAACTGTAATCGTCTACATGGCATAGTGATCTTGTAAATTTGTTATAAGATGCTTTGTCCATATGATCAACGACCAAACCTGTACATGACTAAACCCGATGAAAGATGCCTATGAAGCCTCTAAGAACATCTGACTGACATAGCCTATTTGAGACATGGCCCCAACCTACCCATAATTATATTTAAATAAGCATACTGACTCAAAAACCAACTCTGAAGCAAGTGGAGTGCAACGACACCTTCCACTGAGTTGGTATCATAGTGGAAGGACCGGCAACCTGTCTATCAAGACCTGTGGGCATGAAACACAACGTCCCCCATGTAAAAGGGAAGTCAGTACGAATAATGTACCGAGTATGAAAGGCAGAATGTAAACCAAATAATAAGACAACATCAATGAGAGAGATATAAGAATCAACTTTAACCTCTGAAGTGATTCTAAAAGCCATAATATGCATACTAATTATACATATATATTTAATGCCTCTCCTTGGGAGTATTATCCATATCATAATATGACTGTCCAACTGATCAGTGGTAATTGCCCGATCGGCCATAGACTGGTGGTAAATGCATGACTACCCAACCTGTCGTAGCTCGATGGTAAATGCATGACTGCCTAATCGTCGGTAGCTCGGTGGTAAATGCATGACTGCCTAACCGTCGGTAGCTCGGTGGTAATTGCATGACTGGGTTACAAAAATGTTTCTAAGCTAGTAGGTCACCTATAGAAAATCCTACAACATTTCACCTATAAAATTCCACTTCCATCTAACTAAAACTAGCATAAAAGCAATACAAACAAAATCAACAATACCACACCGGAGCTACTACATCAAGAACCAGTCGAAGCCTAGCTCAAAACCCTTCCAAAATAGTACACACGCACAAATACCACAAACATACTTCTGAGTTCAAGTTTAACATGTTTTTCTTCAACATCTAGGCTTTCTATAGCCTAAAACGACTCCAAGTAGAGGGGTGAATAATATACCTTATACAGAAACTATAAACTCAAAATCCAAGTGCCTCTTAGCTCACAACAACCTTAATGTGACAACAACACTATATAAAGAAGTGCTAATTTTGCATGGTTCTTGATGATAGATTTTAGTTGTTTACCTTAGAAATCACTTTTAAACCCTTGAGAGCTCTTAGAGAACCTTTGGAGAGATTTATGTGCTTTGCTCAAAAAATGAGAGAGAGAAGTGCTTCTCCCCATTTTTAAAACAAAAGGATAAGCTCCCACCTCCTAAGTGAGTCACATAGGGAGCTGCTTGTGCTGTCTCGCAAAAATACGAATATCTCTCTACTCTGGCATCGTATTGATGAATGGTTTAATGTGTTAGAAACTAGACTCGTAATATTCAATGTTGTGGGTGGATCACTCTGTAACTCCAAGTAAATTTAGAGAAAAGCTCTATGACATTAGACCCAAATTTTCAGTAAGATTATGAACGTAACTTGCGATAACTTTTGCCGTCTTTTGTTTTACCAATCGCTTGAATTTAAAAGTTAACATACGACTATTATACAATTCAAATACCTCATAATATGACCTTGTTTGTATGTTAATAACTCCTAATCTTATCCCAAATGTACGGGATATAACATTCTCAACTTGCCGACTTTCGACGAAACTTATTATCTTTGATTCGTTTAGATTCATAACCTTCCAACGCTATTGGTACTTGCTCATCATGATCATAAATATTGGTTACCTCCAAGGAAACATGATTAACTTACATTACATACTTTCACAGCTGATCTTATTTTCGAGCTTACATCAATTGACTTACGACGTACTTTTACATGCAAAAACATAGGGTGTAAAATCATTCCCCCCTTTGGAACATTCGTCCTCGAATGTTGGTTGATGCGCTTATCAGTCTCATAACCTACGACTCTTATGAACACTTTAATATAGTCCTTGCCATCTAGGCAACTGTTCTTCAAATAAAACAAAAGGCGAGGGCATTCCCCCCTTTACGCCTCTTTCTCAAACCATGACCTATGGTCGGAATTCTTCCAATCTCGTAACTGTTGCTATCTTCTGTCATATAGCATGTACGACTCTGTCCTTGTACACACTCCTATGCGATTCTTCTCTCCTTCTTCCTCCAGCTTTTCGCCAATCTCTAGGCCTCACTTTGTGAATATATACAAAACTATGAAAAGTTGTTCCTCTAGCATCTATAGGTGTACTGAAGTTCTTCATCTGTTACTTTGCGGAACTTACGACTATTGCTAAATTCATTTTCATAGCCTCGGAACTTTTATCCATCTATTGTTGATTCACCTTAATGTTGATCTATAATCCTCTAGTGATAATTTAAAACTTCTTACGTAATACATTGTCACTAGGGCTCGTGTCATATTGGAGAATATCTAATGTTAATTTGCCTAATTCACCTTAGGGACGATACTATACTTCAATATCCATAATTCATAGAATTTGAATGTGATTCATTTTATGGGAGATATTCTAATCCCGTGCGATTCATAAAATCCCTTCTCGTTGAAACATTACTTCAATTGAAGGCTATATTCCTAAGCGGCATCCTCTTATAGTTTATCACACTTGCACTCTTATTCTACTACCAGCGCAGCATTCCATCTCTTATAAATGCTCCTAGTCTTAAATTCCTCCGAATTTATTCAAGCTATACCGATCTTTCAATAACTTATGGAAAGCATCATCTATCTTGTTTTGATGGGCTTGATCCTGAGGCCTTACCAATTCTCGTGGTATCTTCACTCACCTTTTCTTTTCCTTATTCTAGTCTACCTAAAACCTTGTCACTCTACCATACTTTAGCTTGCGATCTACGCGTACCTATTCATGCTATTTGCAACCTTCATTTAACTTGCTAGCACCCTAGATTTCCTTGTTATTCTAAAACCTCAAGCGACACATCACATAACGTCGCCTCTAACTCTACTCTTGTAACCAGACCTCTCGGTACCTGGAAACCATAGGCTGGAAGATATGCTACTGACGACACCACTATCATTTCTGGATACTGTATTATGGCTCTTCTAGCCCTCTATCGTATGTTTCGACTATTCACAACCTTCTGTACTAAAGTATCTCGTACTTCTTCACCTTTACCTGCCTACCTTTAAATCTCGCATCGTATCTTGTGTCACACCTTAAAGCTCTACTATGATACTTTCATCTTTAGAGCATACACAATCCGATAGAATCTTCATGTTGACTTCTTATGACGCATCTTTGTGGAACGATCTGCAAACAAAATAAAGTTAATATTTCCTAAATGCTATGTAACCTCTCAATTATAAGTGTGGCGCGTAACACACTCATAAGATAGACTCTACTAAGCACCGCTTCATAGACTTCCTAGGACTGAACTACTCTGATACCACTTGTCACGCTGTAGTCTCGACTGCGATAGACTGCATTCTACATACACATTGTAGACATCTACTATGAAACTATAATCGTCTACATGGCGTAGTGAACCTGCAAATCTATTATGAGTTGCTTTGTCCATAACATCAGATGTAACGACCCGACCGGTCATTTTGAGCATTTGCACTTAGCTCGGTAATTTGATGGCATAAGTAGCTCCATATGATGTATTATGACTTGTGTGAATCGTCGGTTTTGGTTTTCAGGTTATTCAGAATCGATTTGGAAGAATGAATTTCATGATTGAAGCTTTAAGTTAGAAGAGCTGACCAAGTTTGACTTTTTTAGTATTTGACCTCGAATTGGAGATTCGATTGTTTAGTTAGGTGGCGTATGCCCGGATCTGCATTTGGATGCTTCCAGAAGGTTTCGGCGCAAATTGAAGAAAGTTAGAAATTTGAAGGTTTCGAAAGTTCATAAGTTTGACCGAGAGTTGACTTTGATGATATCTGTTGATACCCAATTTTGCCCTCATGTTTTTTATATGTTTTTAAAATATCATTCTCGTATCATCACCAATATTTCCTATAATTTTCCATAATTGTTTGAAGCTTTAAGATCGATTTTCTTGCATTTAAATTACTTGAGTATGTATTGATTACCCTTTAATTTATTTTATGGTGACTTAATCATCCAAATTTAGTATTTGCATCCACATAGATGTCTCATAATATTTTACTTTATTTTTATATAATTATATTTGTATATTTAAAGTTTTTTTATACAACTTTGCAATAATAGCTTATATTCTACACATAATTGTATTTATTATATTATTTATATCGAAATAGCTTTTCTTATATTTTATAAAGTTAAGTTGTTATATTACTGCATAAATAATATTTTTTTTATTATTTATAAATCATTTTATAATTTATTCATAATGAATTTTGTATATCTGAATTATAGCCCAATTTTGAGCGAATTTACGGACCAAATTAATGGCCCAAACACGACAAACTTTAGCCCAATCTACCCTGGCCCAATCTAAACGACCCTGTGACCAACCCGGTCGCAACCCATTGCATTTGACCCGCCCCGCTTCTTAGGCAACCCCGGCCGTTGTTCTTAAATGATCAACGGCCCATAATAAATCTCTATCTTTCCTTATATCCCCACAATCAAACCCTAGAGACCATTCTCCCAAACCGGTCGCCTTTGTATTCTCTCATCTCTAAACCTTAGCAGTCTCCTCCCAAATCCCCTCAAAACCCGTCTAAATCATGAAATTCTTTCACGTTTGCATACCTTATTTGCACTGTCTCATTACCTTTCATACACTCGTGGTGTTACTTAGTACTTGCTCGATTGGCAAGTATTACCTCTCCTAATCAATTGCGAGCATCCTCAATCTACAAGATTCAAACAAAAATCCGTATATCTACGCTCTCAATAGGGTAGTATGGGTCAAATTCACTGATATTCTTGGCTAATTTTGACCATTTGTCAAACTAGGGTTTGTCTGATTTTTTACCTATTTTGATTCGGAATAGGCTATGCATGTGACTTTCCTTTGTTCCTTCTTAAACGTGACTAATTTTCTTTCCTTATTTGTGTTTGATTAATTATTTTCCATGTTTGCTTGTCCGATTTCTACCACTATATAACCCCTCCCCAATTTTCCCTTTAGAGGGACCGGGAATCACCTTAAGAACTATTCTATCACTCTCACTTATTCTATATTATTCTTAAATTGAGCTCTTGGCTGGCTGAAAGCCAAGGCCACCGGATTCTGTTTACCTTCCTCCAGTGCAAGCACTAGGTGGGGTCCATTTTGAGGCCTGCGAACTCTGAAGCACTAGTGAGTTGAGGTTCTACTGGTCTTCAATAATCACTGCTATTCTTGAGATATTTGAGTTCTTCATCCTTTGTTTAGTTTGTTTGCAACTGGTTAGTGCCCTATACTCTCGTAATTTTATTACTTTCTGATTGTGTGTATTGCTCTAGGTGTTTTATATCATGCTATCTCAAACCTGCTGTAATTCTGACTTTTACTAAGTGATATATGATGTCCACTGGGCTTGCAACTAAACCTGATTAATGTTCATCGAATGTTGTTTGGATTTCTGAGAAGTTATGTCTGTCTAGAAGTGTTTTTCTTCTTGTCGAATCCCTTACCCTCACCTGCTGTCCTGCTGCAACTATAGGATGACATTACAGAAATACTTAGCCTAGCATGCTTTTCCTTGACTTTATTGGCCTCAATGCTTGCCTGTTGTAGACAACCAAGTTTATTGAATGTTTGTCTCTGTGTTTAAGCTTAATTGACTATTCAAGACTATTGTTGTTTTGATTGGGACTCTTCTGGGAAATCAATACATGCCTAGAACCTATGCCAAATCTTCTATGTATAACCCTAAAACCAACTTGTGATCATATGAACTCTATGCGCTAATGTTGTTGCTATGCCAAAGCAGACTCATTCTTTACTTTGATGCTTTGTGCTCACCAATTGTTTGAGACTCCTGGGATGAATTTCAATCCTTGTCTTGTTTACTCTTCTTTATACGATGCCTGCTTACTTGACCTGCCTGAAAATCATCCTTCTCTCATCTGAATGCTCAGTTATTGATAAACTGAGTTTGTTTGTCTGTCCCATATGTTAAGCTCTGCAAATTAGCTACTCTCATTAGATTCTTGTGTTGAAGTTTCCATGTTAAGTATACATTTCATTAATCACGCCCATGAAACTGTTAGAATTCCATGTTCAAACCCCTACTTAAGGCTCCTTAGGATGGTTTTGACCAAGCTTTGTTCTGGAAATTTATATGAAATAGCCATGTGAATCTTAATCTCTGTTTATGGAGTTACAACCACAAACCTTGCTGCATATATGTTTATATGAACTTATCTGTAAGTCTTGGTTAGAGATGTTTGTTGGTCACAACTTAAGGACTGAGTGTTTTAATTTTCAGAGCTGTGCAATTAACTATGTGTGTAGTGTCATCTATATAGCCAAGCTTAGCATACTTTGGGTAAAAAATTATTCGTCTGGGCCTGCTTTGGTATTGGAAGTCTAAAGAACACTGTTTGCACTTGGAGTTTGCGCTTGCAGTCCGCATAGAATTCTAAACCTATCTTGAAGGCCCAATTGTTACAGGGTTATTGCGTATTCATGTTTGTGCCTGTAATTATTCAATAGGGCCTGTAATAATTTGTAACAAATGATAGGGAGATTAGTAAAAGGGATTGGGGTACTCTAAAATTTGCATGAATGGGTTGAAAACATGCCTATAGGATCGATGTGTTATATTTGCCATTACGCCTAGCACGCCCTATTTGTGCACACTAATAGGAACCATGTCTATAGGAGTCGCACACACTGCACCTAACCTGTCTAATACTCATACACTATCTCAAGCATGTTAAGTAATCACTATACTTGATGCATGTCTACCACTATGCACTCTTAGACATCATGCCTATAGGAATCAAACGCCTTGATTAATTATTAGCATGCTTATGGGATCTGGTAATACATGTCTTCCATACTTTTCTCATCTAAATATCATGACCATAGGATTTTATTTTATTAATAAACTACTTTCTGTTGTTCTCATTACACCGCCCCGCCTGGATGACATGTCTACAGGGATAAATTGCTATAAACACTAGGTTAAATCGTCAAATCGTTATAAATCTCGTCTATAGGATATTATCACTCATCTAGAAAGCTTGTCTAAAAATTAACATCGCTAATTATGAGATTTCAAACAGTTTTACTGTCTCATTGTGTGAATAGTTCAAAGATCATGCCTATAGGAGTTTTTAAACACATGTAATCTGCGAATTCATTAGTCAGATACAACAATGTTGTTTGCATAATACTGGAATTCAGAATCACGTAGAAATCATGCCTGTAGGACTCTAAGTCTTGATTCTGAAACTATGTACTGCCTAAACTGCCTGCGTGCATTTATTGTTTATGTATGGAGGCTAACTTGGGCCTTTTATTTTCTTTATGTGAAGTCCTATCTTTTTTGAATGTCACTTAGTTTTATCATTTTGAGAAACCTAGGTGAAGTCTAGAACCATCCAAATAGTAGGTCCAAAGCCTCCTGGACCATAGGTATTGGATGGGTAGTGCACGCATAGGATACGTTTTAGAATTGAATTAGAGCGCCTTTAAGTAACACCTTCAACATAGTAATTGGATAGCAGGAGATGATAGTCTGTGCCTGCTGAATAATAAGAGTAACTCCTTACCTTAAGGGAGTTGCGAATTATTATTTATGTTGCACGGGGTGATCCTTTAGGCTAAAAAACTTAGGACCCCCCCCCCC